>JBBPBX010000834.1:0-21800 GCA_038048925.1 Garcialebias charrua
CCAGTGTTACATAATTTACATGTAACATTTGAAAAAGTTTCAAGCGTGATGATGGCCAGTTAATGATTTTTTCAGAGTTTGCTGACGTGTTGCTCGTATGCTAGGCTACAGGTGTGCAACAGGTAAGTTTAGTACAAGTTCACACATGTCAGACCAGGTGGCGTAGCAGATACAAAACATATGTTTTCTTCTTCAAATATGGAGACAAATGCTGGTGTGGGTCGACTCTTAGACCCCCGACTTGGTGCTTGAGTGTTGGAGTTTTCTCCAGTGGATAAGAGGGTGGCTTCACTGCACCTTCGGGTGGGGGGACAGGCTCTGACTGTTGTTTATGCCTATGCACCAAACGACAGTTCAGAGTATCTGGCCTTTTTGGCAGGGGTGATGGAAGGTGCTGCAGCTGAGGACTCTCTTATTCTGCTGGGGGACTTCAATGTTCATGTGGGTAACAACAGTGTGACCTGGAGGGGTGTGATTGGGAGGAACAGTCTCTCTGACCTGAACTGTGTTCTGTTATTGGACTTCTGTGCTAGTCATAGTTTGTCCATCACAAACACTATGTTCAAACATCAGGGTGTCCATAAGTGCACGTGGCACCAGGACTCCCTAGGTCGTAGATCAATGATCAACTTAGTAGTCGTGTCATCTGATTTTCTACCGTTTGTTTTGGACACTCTGGTGAAGAGGAGCTGAGCTGTCAGCTGATCACCACCTGGTAGTGAGTTGGATCAGATGGCAGGGGAAGATGCCAGACAGACCTGGTAGACCCAAACATGTAGTGAGGGTTAGCTGGGAACGCCTGGCAGCAGAACCTGTCAGAAAGATCTTCAACTCGCCTGTGGGAGAGCTTTAACTACATCCCAGCTGAGGCGGGGGACATTGAGTCAGAGTGGACCAGGACTCCCTAGGTCGTAGATCAATGATCAACTTAGTAGTCGTGTCATCTGATTTTCTACCGTTTGTTTTGGACACTCTGGTGAAGAGGAGCTGAGCTGTCAGCTGATCACCACCTGGTAGTGAGTTGGATCAGATGGCAGGGGAAGATGCCAGACAGACCTGGTAGACCCAAACATGTAGTGAGGGTTAGCTGGGAACGCCTGGCAGCAGAACCTGTCAGAAAGATCTTCAACTCGCCTGTGGGAGAGCTTTAACTACATCCCAGCTGAGGCGGGGGACATTGAGTCAGAGTGGACCATGTTCCATGACTCAGTCGTTGAATTGATGGGACACATCAGAGGCAATGAGGGGTTCAGTGTCTTGCACAGGGACACTTCAACATGTGACTGCAGGTGGAATCGAACCCCCAACTCTCCCACTGGAGGACGACTGCTCTAACCACTCAGCCACAGCTGCCCCAGGGAAAAGCAGCTCTTCACTGTGTTCAGTGAAGGTGAGGTGCTGTTGACCTCAACCAGTGATGTTGTCTGGAGGTGGAAGGAATACTTCTTGGACCTTCTCAGTCCCACCGGCACGTCTTCCATGGAGGAAGCTGACTTGGAGGACTTTGGGGTTGGTCTGTCCATAACTGTGGCTGAGGTCGCCGAGGTCGTTAAAAAGCTCCGAGGCAGCAGGGCTCCAGGAGTGGATGAGATTCACCCTGATTTCCTTAAGGCTCTGGATGTTGTGGGCTGTCTTGGTTGACACGTCTGTTACATCGCGTGAACATCGGGGGCAGTGCCACTGGATTGGCAGACTGGTTGGTAGTTCCCCAATTACAGGGGCATCACTCCTTAGCCCCCCTGGTAACATCTATTCAGGGGTACTGGAGAAGTGAGTCAGATCGTTGGTTGAACTTCAGATCCAGGAGGAACAATGTAGGTTCTGTCCTGGCCGTGGAACACTGGATCAGCTCTTTACCCTCACTAGGGTCCTTGAGGGGTTCTGGGAGTTTGCCCATCCAGTCTACATGTTTTGTGGACTGGTTTTGTCTTCCTCAGGGTACGCTGAGTGTGTGTGTGCTCTGTGAGTATGGGGTTGGGGGCTTTGTGTCACAGGCAGTGCAGTCAGCCTGTAGCACCACAAGAGTTTGTTTTGCATTGCCGGCAGTAAGTTGGACCCCCCAGGGCAGCCCGTTGTCACTGTTGATTTACTTGATTAAATGCTTTAGGTTCTAGGTATAGGCAACTGTGTCTAATTGTGAATAAGTGTTTTTGTCTGAGCTAGGCCTTTGTGAGCTTCCACTGAACAAGCTGATGTCAAACTGCATCATACCGTGCACAACAAACCCCAAACTGTCGAATTTTGTCAGCTAATACCCCCAAACTCAATAGTAACTCTGAAGTTTTAATGGAAAATTTTGAAACAAAGTGCCTCATTGTCAGACAGATTAGACCATTTTACTGGATTTTAAAGTCAAACTGGGTGAATTTGCATCAATGGATGCTTAAAGCCTAGAGCTGGAGTACAGATGACGTAAACTGGGCGCATGCACATGAAAGAAATTCTTCACAAATATCCAGCTCCGGTCTCCCAGAAAGACTCGTTGTCTGTCCAAACAGGTCTCACTTGTAAATGAGTCTTCAAGGCTCAGTGTGACTTATCTGTTTAAATAAAGGTTGAATGAATGTTGTATGCATTCCAGGCTGGTGCACAGGAACGACTGCTTGGATAAGAAGCTGTATCCACTCCTCACTCACAAACACAGATCTCTGACTCGGAGGTGTTCCGTTTGCCACGTCTTTATCGGCAGGTGGGTAAACATCTGGACTTTCATGAACAACAGTAACCAACGTTTCAGAGCTCAGGTCATCTCACGTTGACTTTTGTAGGTGGTACACCACCAACGACGAGTTTGCCCCCAGTGACCCGTGTGTGTTCTGCGACAAGTGTTTCCGGATGCTGCACTACGACGCTCAGGGCAACAAACTGGGAGAGTTCTTCGCTTATCCCTACGTCGACAGAGGCGCATTTAACTGATGGGCTTTAACCACCCAGATGTTCATGTACTGCTGGGTAATAGTTTTTTGTTTCAGTAAGAATTTATTTTTTTAAAACCTCTAATTTTCTGTTCTGAATGCAGAACGTTTACTGAAGGCATGTTGCTGGCTGTAAATAAAAATCTATTTATTGCTTTGTTGCTCAAGTGAAGTCCCATGACTTTGTACAATTTTCTTTGCAATATTTTGTAATAAAAAGTGAGTTCAGTGTTTCTCCCAGTGTGATCAGGTTTTTCTGCAAAAAGGTCATGTTCACAGAATTTCATTCTGCACAATGAAGTCAAACAAGACGAGGCGTACCATATTTACCACTTTATTACTGGATGGTGAGAGAAGTTAAGACAGAAACAAAAAAATAAATCTTATTTACATCTGTGTTAAAGGAAACCCTAAACAGACATGGTTGAAAATAAATCATCTCGTTTGGAACTTTGGCAAACTTACTTTCCTTTGTGCACCGGCATTAAAGAGCTATGAAACATCATTATTTAGTAAAAGCAGCTACTAGTACACATGTGTAAGGTCGAGCGAGGCTTTGGTCCAGAAGAAATGACGGGACCCTCAAGATTTTTATTTCCGTTGACATTAAAAAGGTTCAAACTGAGCATCAACATTCAGGTACCGCAAACATTTAAACTTCAACCATGAATCCAGTTCATCCACAGCAGCTGGACGAGGTGTCCGAGTACAAAAATAGAATATGCAGCAGCACATGGAGCGGGTGGTTGATGCACAGAAATCTTTAAGCAGCAAAAGTGACGAATGTTGAGAAAACTGGACTCCACCTTCTTACAGCAGCAAATCTCCATTTCTTCAGGCAAGTGCAAAGTCAGGTGGAGTCGTGTGAAGCACTGCAGTGACAGACAAGAACATCTGGTGAGAGTTTATAACAGGAGAACATGTTAGAAGTTCTGATTATCAAGAAAACCAGACAAACAGAAACGGACTCATCTGGAACAGCTGCTGCATTCTGCACATTTCATTCATTAATCATTGATTCATTCATCAACAAATTCACTTAACACTTTACACTGAAGCAGAAATAAATCCACACCTAGAGGTCACTCCTCCCCCAGTGTTGTCAGATACAGTATACGTATATATTTTAAAATATTTCATTTTCCTTACAGCAGCAAATATTTTCTTCAGGCAAGTGGAGTAAAATACATTAAATATTACTTTATTTAAATATATCTGATTAAATATATAATATTTTAATGAAATAATATAAATATATCAATGTCAATTTTATTTATTCATTCATTCATTCATTCAACCTTTATTTAGTCAGGTAAATCTTTTGAACCTCATGGGCTCATTTACGAAAGCGACCTGCTAAAACTAAAGAACATACAAACAACCGAAGCCGACCAAAGTGCTGTACAGTTAAAACAAATAAAAATAACAGAGTAAAATGCATCTAGTGCCACTAAAACAATAAAGTTAACACAACAATAAAATGCATCTAGTGCCACTAAAACAATAAAGTTAACACAATAAAATCTGCTCAAAATTTGTTCTCATATATATCAGACATATTTACATAAAACAATGTATAATAAATTATCAGATATTTAAATAAAATATTTTTCCATTTACCAGACACATCCACCCCCCCTAAAATTATTATGTCATTCTAAAGCAATGTTTCCTCTACCATTACCGGTAAATCCCCCCCCGGTATAGCCCGAGATACACTGATGCGTCCTCAGGTACGCCACCATACGCGCGCATTTTGTGCGCATGTGTTTTGCTGATATGCTTCAGCATATGTCAGAAACTCAGCTCCTTGTTGTAATATGAGCAGCTGCACACGGAGGGGACTCAACTGAGCTCGCTGATTGGTTACTTGCTGACACGCCTACTGAAATGATTGACAGCCAGCTCATGTAGCGCCTTGAAGACCGCGGCGGTGTTCATGCGGTGTTTCTACTATATATGTTGTAAAAAGTTCTCTCAGAAATAAAAATAATAACAGGGAGTGCTTTTCCTGCAGCACACAGCCCACCAGGGATATTTAAAACATCGCGCACCCAGGTAGGACCTGAATTCATTCATTTCATTCATCGAGTGAACGGAGGAAGAAGTGATTACTTGACTTTAGGCAAAAAAACAAAAGAAAAGGCCCGATCAGCGATAAAGAAGGGGAATTTATTTCATTTGTGTAACATACAAAACAGTCCGGCGCCGGGGAAGTTTAGGTCAGACACCGCGCATCGCGTATGCGTAGTAAAAAAAATACTTTTGCGCGTACGTGCCCTGAGGGGCTACTCTTTTGCCACAGCGTACGTACGCTGCGTATAGGCGTATCGTGAGGACGCATGAGTGTATCTCGGGCTTTAGTTGTGTTGTAGTAAAGAAAGATCGTATGAAAAACCTAGAGGAGCTCAAGAGACACAGTGAAGACGTGAAGATCAGCGGCGTACTGAGAGTTAAAATAAGTGAAAAGTGATGATCAGTTCCTTTGACTCGTTCACTCACTTCATCCATACGTACAAAATAAAAAGTGTTTAATGAACTGCATCTCAGGATGAATCTGCACGGTGGGATGAAGCAGCTGTGGCTGCTGGGTTGAACTACCTGAGATGTTCTCCAGCTGAGGCGTCCTCGTGCTGCTCCACCTCCTGCTTCTTCTCCTCAGGACTCACGCAGCCGTTGGTCATCTTGTCTGTAGGCCAGTGAAAGAAGCTCTGTCAGAGTCTGAGTGCATGTGATGACGCACGCTGCTCTCTAAAGGTTACTGGGATTAGGACAATTTTCCACCAGTTTGGTACGCTTCACAGCTGAAAAGAAAAGACCTTTCACTTTTGGTAAGACGACGTGCACAAGCTGCAAATGTGGAGTGAGTTTCTCTGAGAAAACCAACCACAGCAGACTCGTGACCCCACTGGAAGAAGCTCAGTGGAGCTCCCACCACTTACTGGAGATAATGGATTCAGAGAAGTCTGGGCTGGGATTTCAACTAGAGTTGTCATCTCTAACCTGAACCCGGAGCCCGGCCCCACCAGACACGGGTTTGGACCGGTCCATAGTAGGGGTGGGCGATATGGCTCAAAAATTATATCGTGATATTTCAGAGCATTATCACGATAACGATAAATTTCGTGATATAACCAAAAAACAAAACAGAAATCTAATATATTTATTTGACAAAATTAACTTAACATGTTGCTTTGCAGTATTATAGAAAATTTTAAAATACAACAAGGGGTAATTTTACTGAAATTACTTTATTTAGTAAAGTATTCAGTCTCCAAGTATCTAAAAAAAAATTAAACTAAAGTGCAGGTGTAGTTTCTCAAAACAACTAAATAAAAATGAAGCTTAATATCTGTTGGGCATAAATAAAACCTACAACAAAATATATGTTGACTTTAAATGAAGTGTAACTTCCAGAACTTGTAACCAGGTGATCAGCTGACCCTGAAGCTTGTTGGTGTTTCATCTGTTCCTGCAGGAATGATTCATTTCTCTGACTGATCTGTCTCTGATCACCTGCCTCGGTCCGTGGACCGACTGGAACTCGAGACAATTGAGCCGCGTGTGTTTGTACAGACAGAGGGGACACGCAGTAGCTTGTTTGAAGACAAACTCTGTCCCAGACTGAAGACAAATTCTGTCCCACAGACTGTTTGAAGAGTTTTCAAACTTCACGCAGCAGCAACAGGACTTCTGAGATGCAAGACAGGAAACTGAGATGTTTTTAAACGTTGCAAGACATTCTAGAAACCTTTGTGAGAAGTTTACGGCAGCCTGAACAGTACCAGTACCTGTACCAGTATCAGAGTCTGTATTTCAAATAAAATAAGTTTTAATGAACTGTCACTGTATGTTCATCATATTAAAGGTGCTATGTGTAACTTTCTGTAGAGCACAGAACTTAGAAATGTTTTCAACAGGCAAAGCATTCTGATCCCTCCCCCTCAGAGCCATATATGGCTCTGCCCCCCTTGCTCTGCTGAAATTCAAATTCAAGCTCTGTTTTTATTGGCTGGTTACAAACTCTGTTTTTATTGGCTGGTTACAAACTCTGTTTTTATTGGCTGGTTATTCGGTCACTCTGTGTTTTTAGTGTTTTTATAAATGCTGATAGAGAAGCAAGGGGACTATAGTTTTTTTCAGAGATTACTTTGTCTAACATCAGTCTGTCAGTAGATAGTGACAGAGTGAAGAAATATGTTAAAAATATATTGTTAGAAAAGTTACAGACTGCACTACAAAGTTACATAGTGCAGCTTTAAAGTCAACATTAAAAATGAACTCAAGTTTACATTTAATTTGTGTAAATGTGTAAAAGTTGTATGTGTTCAGGGTTTCTGCACGGATCAATAAAATGTAACTTTAATTAAACTTTTATGCCATAAAAAAAATATATATTAAATGTATTTAATGTATCTGAATGCTTAACTTGCACAAGTTAAAAAAAAAGCCATTAAATGTCTAAATGTAGCTCAGGCCATATTCAACGGGTGGTTCTTGCCGGTGTTGCCGTCAGTAACAGGTCCAGGTGAACGGTACCTGTGCTGGCGTCCTTCATGTGCTCCGCTCTCTTCAAGGCTCCTCTCTTCGCCTCCTCGTGCAGCCGTTGTTCAGCTAAAGACTTGTTGAGCACCTGGCTGAGCGCACAGTCACCTTCACCGACAAGAAACATGGTTTTAAACTTGTTGTACAGCATGGTGGCCTTGTCCACGACATCCTGGCTGGCCTTGAACCTCCGGATCTACAACGAGGACAAAACCATTTGTTTCCACTTTACTTCATGATTTCATTCTGCTTTTAATACTTTACCTTTTTTAACGTTGCAATAAGTTCACTGTGTTTCTGCAGGTGCTGAGTTGTGACCTGCAGAGCACCCAACTCATCCAACGCGTCCAAACACTTCTGAATGTCCTGACGAGAGGAGACCAGAGGGCCAAGAAGAACATGGGAAAGGTTGAACCAGACTTTCAACTATTGCCTATTTATCGATCGTTAAAAATGAAAGATACAAATAAACAGCTGTTTATCTGGGATGTGATCTGCTTTTCACAATAAAAGCCTGAGTAAAAAACAACACAAAACACCTTCTTATTAAATGACACGCCACCTTCTGGAGCTTTAGATTTCTCTTACAGTGCCTGACATTTAAATACATCTCATGTTTGCTAAACGCACCATAAACACCAACACAAGCATTTTAAACCCAGTTAGAAGTCATCACGTTTACCCATCATGGAAAAAGATGATTTATAAAATCACATCGTGTTCCACACCGCAGCAGAACAACAAGAATACTTTAAATCTATGTGAACTTTGGTGATTTAGTGTCTGCAGGAGGTCTTCTGCTCCGTCACGTCTGGATGAAGCCATGACAACAAACATGTGACTACAGTTTGACTTCTTCATTAAGACATCAGTAAAACACACACGGAACATGGAGAACCGTCTGCGCTGCTGCCTTCAGGACAGATTTTAATACAGTCGTGAGATGGTTTTCATTTCATTTTCATTCTATAAAAAACAGACATGTAGACATGCACGCTGTTTAACTCAGTGCTAGTGATTTTATACAAAGTTAAAACCCTGATGAAGAAAAAAGTCTCAAGTTTTCTCAGTTTGTTCAAACAAGAAAAACTGACGGAGATGAAAGACGTTGAACGATCAAACTTACGGGGTTGTCAACTTTCAAGGAAACTTTGATCTCACTGTGTAGTTTCTGGAGAATGAAGTCTGTTGGCATTTCTGAAAAATAAATAAAGGAAATGTAAAATAAAATTACTCTCCAGTTTCCTTTAAAGAACAACCTAAAATGCATGAATACGACCATGTCAAGCCAACAAACATTTTATTGTACATATAAACACTGCGGGCCATATTTACCCTTTTTCTTGGGCGCTGCGTCACATTTCTTCAGGTCATCTTTGACAGGTCTGAAAAACAGGAAGGACACCCCCAAATCACAACTCTTTATTATTTTGTAAATCTAATATTGTTCCATATTTTACTAACAGAGCACTTCACTCTCACACTGCAGGTTTACTTGTGGTTCCTAGAGTTTCCAGCTGCAGAATGGAGGCAGATCTTTCAAGTGCGACTAAACCCAAAATTAACTTTTTTTAGCTGATAAACTCCCTAGAATGTGTTTAAAATGTTATCTAGCACTATGGCTGTGTTTATTCTCACATAATTGTGCATATCTGTGTAAATTGGCAATATTTGGCAATATTTGGTCTAAAAATGTGTTTACGGTAGTTCTATGGGTTGAACTGGTGGATTACACCTTAATTTTCTTATTTGTGCAAACGCTCATGTGTGACATGTCTGCTCATGTGTGATGTCACACAGGTGGTTCAAGCAGAGCCAATCCCCTGCAGAGATGAGAAGTGCATACCTTATATGGAAGTGCTGCATTTCACTCCTGACAAGCGGTTTTATTTTTCTTTTCATTTTCATTTTTTAGGCCTTTGGTTTTGGATGGAATGGGTGGAATGGATAAATACATCTACATGTTTATTCTTTGTTGTTGCTTGGTGTATGTTGTTGGCTAGAGGTTTAATTTGTTTTAGGTTGTTGCAGGTGGAGGCGTGAACAAAAGCACAACTCTACCTCCACCCCTCCTTGTCTCTCGACACGCCCATTTTCAGGGAGATTTTGGAAGGAGGAGTTACCGTCTCAACCTGGGTTTAGTCTCACTTTCAGTCATAGTTGCCAAGTCCGCTTATTTCAAGCGGCATTGGGCTTGTTTTTCCCTGGAGTCGCTTTTTAAATTTGATCAGCCGCTTGTGGCGGTTTTTTGGGCTTCTCGCGGACATTGAGTCGCTTATTTGTGCTTGTTTTTCAGTCGAGCAGTTATGCGAGTGGTAGGTAGTTTGTCACGCTACCCTTCCACGTATGTTACGTCAAGGCGGATGTTACGTTCAGGTGCAGTTGGCGCAAGCGACAGTCAGAGCCGGTAAAACTATATAAGCGCGAGCAATTAATGATGAGTCAGCATGAGCAGCATATAGTGACACAACATATATATCTTGTATCATTCAACTATGTTAGTTTTTAGCAAACAAAATGATAAATTAATGAAAATTACTTTCAAAGTGAGTTTAAAATTATCATTTATCATTTTCAATTATCATTTTATCCTACTTGTATTCTTGTATCTGATGAAACTGTCTTGTATTGTTCTTTTAAAATGAATGAATAAACATCAATCAATCAATCAATCAAAAATTAAAAACCGTGTTTCTTCCCGGGACATCCGACTACACGCGAATGCAACATTGTTATTTATTCTTTGTCTATTCATTCATTCATTCAACCTTTATTTAGTCAGGTAAATCTCATTGAGCCTCGAGGGCTCATTTACAAAAGCGACCTGCTACAAACTAAAGAATTTAGTGAAATGTCTAGACAAGACAACGCTAATATGAGCTCTAAGTGGGGTAAATATGGAAAAAAATATAATAAAGATTGGGAGAAAGAGCGTGTTCTTCAAGACTGGATCCGACCACGACCACAGATGGGAGAAAAATGCAAAATGTATTTTTATTTTTTAGACTGAATACGTTCTTTAATGTATAATTTTGCTTGTTATATGTAATGCCATAATAAATATGTTTATACTGTTTAAAACTGCCTTTTTTTACACAATGGGATGGGGTGCTTTTTTTGGGCTTTTTTTGAAAGAGCGAGTCGCTTGTTTGTGCTTGTTTTGAAGGAGCTGATCGCTTCTTTCGGTCTGGAGATCTGGCAACCCTGCTTTCAGTTGTCAGGCTCCTCTCTTGTGGAACCAACTTCCAGTTTGTGTCCATGAGGCTGACACATTGTCCAGTTTGAAGACTGGGATTAACACTTTACTTTTTCATAAATCCTATAGTTAGTGTTGTCTTGTTCTGCTGCTATAGACTTAGACTACTAGAGGACAAACTGACCACATGTCCTCTTTCTCTGCTGCTGTCTTTACTTGCTCTACTCTAAGGCTGGGTGATATGGACCAAGATATCTCCATATATTTAAGATAAATTGCGATAAATGATTTATATCTCAATATTTTTATTCTTTTCATAAAGTTATAACAAAAATATATTTCTGAAATAAAGCTTTGTCCCAGTTGTCACACAGCAACATNTATAATAAATATAACAACAGTTATAATAAATAATAACAGTTATAATAAATAACTGTTATAATAAATAACAACAGTTATAATAAATATCAGAGAGCAGAGTGTTTTTGTCCTGCTCACCTTTTTTCAGCTTGTAGGAGCAAAACTAATAAATCCAGGCTTCAATAAGACGATCGTGTCTTCACCAGTTTGGACTAACTGTAATGCAGACACTGCATGCACGATGAATGCAGCTGAGCGTGGATCAGGGTTGCCAGATAAAATTTAAAATGTCATATTTACACATGTTCAACAAACACAACACACACCTCATCTTAGAATGTCATTACTCAGCACATATGACAGTTTAAGTCAAAATACTATCATCTTAAAGCCACAGTACTATAGTTCATCATTTCTTATCTGGCAACCCGACTGACATGAAAACTGCAGCATTTTCTGTAAACCTGCTTATTATTATTATTATTATTTTTTTACCCTCAATAAACTTTGAAAAAACACCAATGTTTCCAGAGGTTGTTCTCGTGTAAACGGGGCCTTATAGCAGGTAGATCACTTTGACCTGGTCATTTTAAAAGGAGCTCCACGATGAAAACATCTGGACACCTCTGATCTAAAGAATCTCTCTTGTGATCTGACAATCAAAGTCCCTGATGACCCTCAGGAGGGAGTGGAGGGAAATTAAACTGCATGTGAGTCTAGCTGCACAGTGAAACATCTCATGTGGAACTCAATACTCTCCAGTAAAAAAATAAAATAAAATAAAAAAACACAAAAGTGAAACATTTCCACCAAACAGAAGTCCGGTTGCTTTGTTTTTCAAAATTATTTTGACATGAACAGGTTTGTGCTGAACACTATGTTTTAACATGTTCCATTAGCTCAATCAACATACTCGTAGTTTTTAAATTGGATGGATCCATGACACAACTGCAAAAACATAAGCATAGATGTTTGAGATCTTTAGTGTATCGCTGTGAGCAGGGTTTGAACCTGCGTGGGGTTTACTTATTAGATTTCGAATCCAACACCTTAACCACTCGACCATCACAGCTGCTGAATGCTTAGCTGATGGTGAAAATATGGAAATAAATTAGTTTAGAAGATATTCACAAGGTAAACCATTTTACAGCCTGTTTTCTTTTGGAGTGAGAGAAGAGTGGAACATTGACAGACAGATGTGTGCAGCGTCTGCAGTATTACAGGCTCTGTGCTGGTTTGTTGTAGTAAAGATTGAGCTGAGTTGTAAGGAGAAGTTCTCTCTTCATCGTTCAGTCTATGTTCCTCCTACCCTCACCTGTGGTCATGAACTCTGGGTAGTGACCAGAAGAGTAAGGTAACAGAAACAGAAAGTATAAATTAGTTTTCTCTGCAGGGCAGCTGGACTCTCCCTCAGAGACTGGGTGAGGAGTTCAGTTATCAGGAGAGACTGAATTGAGGTGGTGAGGTGCTTCGGGCATGTCCAACTGAAGACTGGGGGACGACCCAGCACACGCTGAAGACTGGTTCCCTGTCAAATCCAAAATTGAATTCAAAATCTTACTTCTAACCTACAAAGCTCTCAACAACCTAGCTCCATCTTATATTACAGATCTTATTGTTCCATATGTTTCTAAAAGCAGACTTCACTCTCAGACTGCAGGTTTACTTGTGGTTCCTAGAGTTTCCAGCAGCAGAATGGGAGAAGATCTTTCAGTTCTCAGGCTCCTCTCCTGTGGAACCAACTTCCAGTTTCTGTCCATGAGGCTGACACATTGTCCAGTTTTAAGACTTTTCTTTTTGATAAATCCTATAGTTAGTGTTGGCTCGGTTTTCCTGAGCTATCTCTTAGTTATGCTGCTATAGGCTTAGACTATTAACGGACAAATTAACCACATTTCCTCTCTCTGCTGCTGTCTTTCCTTGCTCTACTTTGTATTTGTAATTATTCCTATCTTGTGTTTTTTGTCTTTCCTCATGGACGTGGCATTCTGTTTGTCTGTTCCTATTCCTGTTCCTCTCAAACTCAGCCGGTCGAAGAAGATGGCCGCTCGTCCTGAGCCTGGTTCTGCTGGAGGTTTATTCCTGTTCAAAGGGAGTTTTTCCTTTCCACTGTCTCCTTTAAGCTTGCTCAGGATGGGAGACTGTGATAAAGTGAAGACTCAACACAATCTGCTGCTTCCTTAAATAGATAACTTTTACTAACTGACTTTTATAATGTATGTGAATGTTTTTGTACAGTGCCCTGAGATGACTTCTGCTGTGACTTGGTGCTATATATAAAAAAACTGAATTGGAGAGACTATTATGTGTCTTGGCCGGCCTTGGAATGCCTTGGGTTCCTCCCAGAACAGCTAGAAGACGTGGCTGTGGAAAGAGATGTCTGACTCCCTTCATAAGCTGCTGCCTCGAGAGCTGATGGACATTTAGTCACGTTTCAGTGTAATGTGTATTATTTGCACTCATCATGATCAATACCTCTGCTGTGGGAATGTTCTGCAATGTCCTTCTGCTCATGTTGTGATATGTGATATTAACAGTCCCATGTAATCACTCCTACTGTGACAAATCTGTGAGGAACAGAAAGAACTGGTTGTTTTGATGTCCTAAAGGGCTGATTGATATGATATTGATTTGATATTGATACAATAGAGTTGATATGATATGGTGACGTGTCTCAGGCAGAGTCCTTGACTCGGAGCCACTCCTTCCTGTCTGCAAGTGGACCTTTCAGTGACGGCTCGGAACATGGAGAGGACGAGCTGAGGCCTGGGCTAGAAGATGACTCTATAAAACTAATTTGTCCGGTCCAGAGTCAGCGCAGGTCAGGGTTTCAGGTGGATGAGAGCAATGATAACAGTGTGTAATGTTGTAATTGCATGTTCTGTGAATTGTTGGACCGCTCTCCAAAGATTTGAAAATAAATCTGATGAAATGCACCATGGTCTGTTCTGGGAATCTCCTTTTTTCCACGACACGTTACACACTTTATGCAACCCTTTTAAAAGTGAAGAAGTCAAATGAAAAGTCAAAGTCAAAGTAAACTTTATTGTTAGAACTGCAATATGTACAGGACATACACAGGATTGAAATTGCGTTTCTCTCAGTCCCTCGGTGCAACAGTAACCATCTAAAGTTTACTAAAACATTTAATAAACATAAGCATAAAATAGTAAAAGTGTAACACTGTCCTGAGTTTTTTTCATAGTAGTATAAAAGTATGAAAATTTACACCAACACTGACACTGCCAAAGACAGAAAACTGCCAAAGGATGCATTAACACAAGCAGTGAGTGAACAGAGACCATCTACCTTCTGCAACTTAGAGCCATTGCACCTTTCTGAAGATTTCATCTAGAAATATTAATGTGCTTTTGAACATACTGCTGTGAGAAACGTCTGAACGTGCACGGTGAATCCCCATCGAATCTCAAGTCCAACGCCTTAACCACTCAGCCTCCAGCTACTTCAACCTTAAATATGGAGATGAATTATTCTCCAAAGTCCCACAAGCTACAACAAGATTCAAAGGTGCTTAAACATTTTTTTAATGTATATGCTACACTAGCCTGGTTAAAACCAGACCCTTGTCCTTCACTTCGCTTCACACAATGGTCTGGACTTTCTCCATTGACAACCAATTCTTGCTGGAGGCGTGGCCTCTGCTGATGGCTGCTCCCCCGTGGTCTGCTGAACTTGACTTCAGCTCCGCCTCCTGCTGATTTTTCTCTCGCTACCTTTGGATATTCTGTGTTTATATGTTAATAAAACGTCCTAATAAAATAAAATAAAACCATGGATCGCTGGTCCAACACACCAGAAGACCAGGAAATCTGATGGGACTCGGGCAGCAACTTAAAACCCGAGTTTAAATCTCTCGTGACAACCTGAGACGTTTCCTTGTTCATTTCACTCAGCGGAGGGAGAGGAGGATGAGGAGGAGGGAGCGATGATCACTTACTTTTGGCAAAAAAAAGAAAAGAAAACTCCAGATAAGGGATTAAGAAGGGGAAATTAATAAATTTGTGTCACATATAAAACAGTCCTGCATCGCTTTGAATGAGAACATGCGAATGCTCGTTGGCTGCGCGCTCCCCCGTGGTCTTCTGAACTTGACTTCAGCTCCGCCTCCTGCTGAATTTTCTCTCGCTGCCTTTGGATATTCTGTGTTTATATGTTAATAAAACGTCCTAATAAAATAAAATAAAACCATGGAGCGCTGGTCCAACACACCAGAAGACCAGGAAATCTGATGGGACTCGGGCAGCAACGTAAAACCTGACTTTAATTCTCTCGTGACAACCTGAGGCATTTCCTTGTTCATTGCAGCGGAGGGAGAGGAGGAGAAGGAGGAGGGAGCGATTACTTGACTTTTGGGAAAAAAAACAAAAGAAAACTCCAGATAAGGGATTAAGAAGGGGAAATTAATAAATTTGTGTCACATATAAAACAGTCCTGCATCGCTTTGCATCGCTTTGAATGAGAACATGCGGCTGCTCGCTGGCTGCGCTGGGACAGGTGGGGGCGTGGGTTAGGGGCCAAAAACTCCGCCCCTTCTGTTCTCTGATTGGTCCGGTCAAAAATCTACCGGAGAAATCGTTGTCTATGAGAGAAGTCCCAGACTGTGCAGTGAAGGGAAATGAGAATTGAGCGGAGCTGTGCAGGAAGGCGAGGGCCAGGCTAATGCTACACATATAATTAGTCAAATGTACGTTCACAAATGGCCTGTTTTGGAAGAGTTAGTCAGAATGAGTGCACAGAGCATCTTGCCTGTGCATGTTAAGACTTTGAGATTTTTATTAATGAAAAGTGCATTATAAATGGAATTTATTATTATTATTATTATTAATATTATTCAGTGGCTGGGGAGAGGGAAGTCTGGGCCTCCCTACTTAGGCTGCTACCCCCGCGACCCGACCCCGGATAAGCGGAAGAAAATGGATGGATGGATGGATGGAATATTATTCACGCTCACTGCATTCGACAGGTGAAAACTGGGAACCGACTATCTAATATGAATAGAACAGTATCACCCTGTTTAATCACACTGGCAGCAGTTTGTTCTTTCTACATGCAAGTTTATTTCACCCTTCTGAGGATGACCTGTGTGTTGGACACCCCTTCATCATGTCTGTTGTCCACTGTAGAGGCTGCGCTGCTGTTTCTGACATGTTTCTGCTTGTTGTTCCAGAAGAATACATGATGAATTTGGACTTTATTTGCTTTCATGAATACTTTGGAGATCAATTCATCTCCATACTGAGGTCTCAAGCAGCTGTGATGGCCGAGTGGTTAAGGCGTTGAACTCGAAATCCAATGGGTATTCCCTGCGCAGGTTCAAACCCTGCTCACAGCGGTGCGTTTGAGGGCTGGTGTTTGAAGAATTCAAGACCAGGTTGTGCAAGAAGAACATGAATCAACCTACATCTTGCCAACTCTTCTATGCAAGTTCTCTTTCTGTGGCAACACCTGCTGAAGAAAGCAGCCAAAATAAACTTTATTTCTTCAGTGAAGCATAATAATGGTGCCATGGATCCATGCTGCACATGGTGGAAGATCTCTTCCAGTGACTATGGTAAAGAATCCTTGCACAGCATTTTGTGTTAATACTTTACTTAAAAAAATTACCTGATATAAATAAAGCCTTATACAAGTATGCTTTTGTGAATACCTCAGAAACTAATTTATCTCCATAAGTATCAACCAATCAGCTGTGATGGCCGAGAGGTTAAGGCGTTGGACTCGAAATCCAATGGGGTCTCCCCGCGCAGGTTCGAACCCTGCTCACAGCGAAGGAATCAGAAGCTGATTCGTACGTGACCTTAAATATATCTTTATAAAACTGTCATGGATCCTAAAGGGAAGAGCTCCATCCAGTTAAGACCGGAGGGTTTAATGAAAGTGTCAAACAAAGTTGTCAGGTTTGATTTTTTTTTCCTCCTGCGCTCTGGTCGAAGCAGCAGCTCGTGTCTCTCCTCCACAACTTTCCTCTCCCTGCTTGGCTACTTTGTCTTTGTCTGCAGTTTTCAGTGCTCGCTCGAACGCAAATTGAGATGGATCTGGTTTCGTGGGCTATCAACTCTATTGATAAGATTTTTTTCTACTAAACGATCAGGTCCGGGGGAACCTGCTTGCCCATCACAGACGCATCCAGCTGGATATATCATGGATTCCTGGGGGGAGTGGAAGATATTATGCCTGACTGTTCTGTCTGTCGAAGATGTGGAAGATTTATTCATAATTGGATTTATGATAGTAGGTGATCTGCTTTTTGGCATGTGTGGAGTACTCTTCTATTGGAAAATGAGGAAGACTTCGGCTGTGATCAATGCGCTGTCGAAGCTCCCTTCTCAAAACGAGAGTGTGATCCGTGCTGTGACCTCCATGAATCAGCTGCTTTATGAGTTGAACCGCAAAGTGGAGGCGGTCTCTGAGGATCGCAGACCACCGGTAAGGTTTGGGACTCGTATGCGGCCAGGCGGGTCACATCTGGGGGAGGAGGACTCATAGCTCGGGTTGGTGAAAGCTTCCCATAATTTGGAGCATATTGGATTTTGGATGCCCATCTGGACTCAAGGCTACAGGAAAGTACACTGTGCGCCTGACCTGAAGATAACTCATGCTATATCTAATCAGACTTCCCAAGCAGCCTTGGACAGGCTGACTACAAATTTCTCCTGAGTCTGAGCAACTGAGGACTGAACCTACTGTCGCAACCCCCCTCCTCCCTCCCCGGAGAACTTTCTGTGTGCTCTCAGACAGATAAGGCTGGCTGGACCCATCATCAGAACTGTGGCTAATCTGAACAGAGCTCATGGACTTAACTCACTGCTTCGATCTCAAATGCAAATGTGATTTGTCTTAACTGTTGCTTGCTGGTAGAGTTTTTTGATGTCTCATATGGTGTCCTGTAAGACAAAATGTGATATATCTTTTTTGTAATACCACTGATTACCCTCATGGTTCTCCCCTTTTTGTTTTCACACCTGTAATCTTCATCCCGATACGGATGAGAGAGGCCGCGTTGGTAAGAAAAGCAGCAGCTTCACACACGTAGTCCCCTTCAGGATGACTGTGCGTACATATTCACGTTGTACTGGTGCAAACTTGTGCAATGTCAATAAAGGTTCTCTGACTCTCTGACTCTGATACACTTCAAACCCTGCTCACAACGGTGCATTTGAGGGCTGGTCTTTAAAGGAATCAAGATCAGGTTGTGCAAGAAGACCTGAATCAAGTCACATGTTACCAACTCTTTTATGCAAGTTCTCTTTCTGTGGCAACACCTGCTGAAGGAAGCAGCCAAAATAAACTTTATTTCTTTAGTGAAGCATAATAACGGTTCCATGGATCCATGCTGCACATGGTGGAAGATCTCTTCCAGTGACTGTGGTAAAGAATCCTTGCACAGTATTTGTGTTAATATTTTACTTATAAAGAATTACCTGATTTAAATAAAGCATTATACATGTATGCTTTTGTGAATACCTCAGAAACTAATTTATCTACACAACTGTTAACCAATCAGCTGTGATGGCCGAGAGGTTAAGGCGTTGGACTCGAAATCCAATGGGGTCTCCCCGCGCAGGTTCGAACCCTGCTCACAGCGAAGGAATCAGAAGCTGTTTCGTACGTGACCTTAAACAAATCTTTATAAAAATATCATGGATCCTAGAGGGAAGAGCTCCATCCAGTTAAGACTGGAGGGTTTAATGAAAGTGTCAAACAAAGCTTTCAGGTTTGGTTATACAGGTAGTCCTCAGGTTACGACGGTCTCGAGTTACAACGTTTTGTGGTTACGATGCATCTCCCATTTACTATGAACAGCCTTTTTTCGAGTTATGCAGCTGTCGCTGTGGCAGAAAAATACAGTATTGTACTGTACGTGGTGCAGCGGCGGAGGGATAAAGAGGCGGAGGGATACAGAGGCGAAGGGATACAGAGGCAGAGGATTACAGAGGCGGAGGAATACGTTACGTACTGTAAACGCTCTGGATCGAGGTGGACAGCGGTTTTACGTTGTAAACGGAATACGGAAGATGGACCGAGGTGGACGGCGTCACCAGCATCCAAGTAGGACATTACCGGTAACTCCTTTTGCACTTCATTATGGCTCCCAAATGTATGTGTTTTTTGATAATTATGTAGGGTACCGTGTTAAGATAGGCTAAGTGCTTGGTAATACAGTACTATACATGTATATGGTGCAGTATGTACATATATTTCGACTTACATCGAAAATCGGTTTACGACGCTGCGTTGGAACAGATCTATGTCGTAAGTCGAGGACTACCTGTATCGTGTTTCATGAGTAAAGGTAAATCTTAAATGCACACATGAATATTGTTGTAGACTTTGCAGACTAATTTATCTACACAACTGTTAACCAATCAGCTGTGATGGCCGAGAGGTTAAGGCGTTGGACTCGAAATCCAATGGGGTCTCCCCGCGCAGGTTCGAACCCTGCTCACAGCGAAAGAATCAGAAGCTGATTCGTACGAGATTTTAAATAAATCTTTATAAAAATGTCATGGATCCCAGAGGGAAGAGCTCCATCCAGTTAAGACTGGAGGGTCTGCAGTTTCTGTACAGCCCTGAAACTTAGGAAATTTTCGAGCAGAAACCCTTCTCCCTCCTCCCCCTTGCACTCTGGCTGACCTGTAACTCCGCCTCCTTAGCTCCTCCTCCACAGCTTGGCCTGTCTCGTGAACGCGCATGCATTGTAAACACAGTTCTAAGATGGCGTCGGCGCAGTCACCCGATCGACTATTTCCTTCTCAAATCTTTGCGTATTTGTAATAAAGTATCGTAAATTATGTATAACCCTTTCAATAAGTTATGTTATAATACTTTGCTGCAGTGTGTGACATTTTATCTGTGTTACGCATCTAGTTTTGAAACATTTTCGATGGTCTTCAGACGAGGAATTTACACCCAGAGACCTACGGTCCGAAGAGGAAGCCAGCTACGTGCTGGAGACACTCAGCTCCTGAGAAGTCAAACCTGGGTTGATGCACTACAGCTGGACTTGTTCATATTCTGGTTTTGTTACATAATGAGATTCGATGCTCACAGGGGGAGTTGATGAAAACAAACAGTTCTCATAGTCACCCTGTTTTCATGCAAACATTTAAATTGATGATTCTTCATGAACATGCAGTGAAATAATTTTCTATTTGAAAGAACACAGCGACAAAATCTTTTTTATTTATTTATTTAGACAATACACAAAAAACCTAAATAAATATGTGACAAGGATCATCAAACCGTTACATAACGCAGACTTAAATAACCATAAATAAAGCACTGAGCATCCACCCTGATGTTAAATACTCTGTTGTGTACTTAGTTTGATTTAAATAACTTTTTAATAAAACTGGACAGAAATTAAACAGAACTTAATTAACTCCAAATTCTTCCTAACCTGCAGCCTTCAGGGCAACAGAACAGCAAGCAGGGCCCAGGTGACTGATCTGGTCTTCACTTAAGTGGGTCAGGTCAATAAATATGTGGAGCTTCTCCAGATTGTCAGCTTGTCCAAACATCTAAAGTCCATAGAGAACCACCTGATCTCCACTCTTTCATTTGTGTATATATATAATATATATATATATAGTTATAAATATAGGTATCTATATGTATATATACTATATATATATATATAGTTATAAATATAGGTATCTATATAAAAAAATAACTATATTTATAACTACAGTATATATACTATATATATACTGTATATCTATATATGTATATATATCTATCTATATATGTATATATATATATATATATATCTATATATATATATATATATATATATATATATATATATATATATATATATATATATATATATATATATATATATATATATATATATATATATATGATGTAGAATGATGAACAGAAATTCTACCATTGCTGTTCATCATTCTTTAGTTAGTAGCAGGTCACTTTTGTAAATGAGCCCTCGAGGCTCAATGAGATTTACCTGACTAAATAAAGGTTGAATGAATGAATGACATATATATATATATACAGTATATATAAATAAAAAAATTAAGGTTCATTGATAAACTTCATCAACTCGTTTAAAAGTTCTTTTCTTTTAATTGAGGATTTTTGGGATTGAAATTGCCCCAAGGCCACACCCTGCCACAGATCTTTGGAGGACACCCCACGTGGAGATGGTCTTCATCTGGTCTCCATGGGTCAGTCCTCAGTGCTGGTTGATCACCTTCGGTCTCACGCAGGTGCAACCCACTGAGATGAGTTTGGACTCCAGGCGGTAGTGGTAGCTGTGCCTGGCCCTGGCGTCTTGACTCGCCTCAGAACCAGCACCTGATGCAGAATGGGACGGGACTCCAGGCCCCCGTCCTCCAGTCCTTGGTGGTCCAGGCAGGTTTTGAGCAAACAGTGAGCCTGCGACAGCGCATGAGGGAACATGTTGTCATCCCTGGAGATGCTGAGGACAGAGAGGAGACAAAAAACTGTTAACAGGACTCTGAGCTTCATGAAGGACAACACACTGAGGAGCTGAAGCCTCACTTGTAGGTCCACGGTGAGATGGAGTCGCTGGCCAAAGAACTGACTTTTAGGCTGGGAACTAAATTGTTTGGGTCCAAACGCAGAGGGACCGTTTCTTCTGCTAATCCTTCAAAGGACTTCCTGTGTGGCTTTGCTGCTGTCTGTGGGACCACCACCACCATCATCATCAACAGGACAGCGCTGACAACCTGAGGAAGAAGAACATTCATTCATTCAACCTTTATTTATACAGGCTAGCC
>JBBPBX010000834.1:23489-36622 GCA_038048925.1 Garcialebias charrua
AAGAAAAATAAAAATAACCATTCACTGTCTCACTCACACCTAGGAACAATTTAGAGTTACCAATCAGCCTAACATGCATGTTTTTGGACTGGGAGGAAACCAGAGTACCCGGAAAAAACATGCATGCACGGAGAGAACATATAAACTCCACCCAGTATGGCCTCCCTGGCTGGGATTCAAACCAGCAGCCTTCTTGCTGCGAGGCAGTAGCTCTATTAACTGCACCACCATGCCGCTCCACCAGATTACCATCATAAGAATTAAAAAAAATGGTTTATGTGCATTGAAAACCTGTTTTAACATTTACTCATTTTAAAAGTGGCATTCCTTCTTTGATTGTTTTGAAAGTTTAGGTTTTGATATTAAAAAGCAGCTTTGTTCCTAACTCCTCATCCCCACGTATAGTAATTTGATAATCAGTTGTTGTAGCTCTCATCAGAGGCAGGACATACCCGGTTTGCACCAATACTCAGGTGGACAGGCTAAGCAGTCCTGCAGGCTCATAGCACCTGGGGAGCTCCTGACTGTATTTGCAGGACACATTTGAGCCTGTTCTGTGCCTTCAGGGCAATAAAAACCTAGAAAAAATGTTCAGACCAACATTTTATTAAACAGCTTTAAAGTTTACAAGATACGAAAATATTGTCCAACAAATAAATAAAAAAACATCCAAAACAATTTTTTTCTAGGTACTCTGAATAATCACATTTAGTATTATTATTTTTGTGTTTGTTTTGTTGTTGTTTAATGAAAATGAAGTTTTGTACCTGGTGGGCATGGTCCAGCGCACTGCTCACCCCACTGGCAGAAAGACGAGTTGGATACTTGCTCCAGAGGAGTGAACTCTGCACTCCCAGAAAAGCAAAGATACCCTGCGGCACAAGCTCCCTGGATCTTACCAGCCCTATAAAAACACACCCAAAGTTAACTTATTTGTTGCATATACACAAAATAACATTTTTAAATGCCACACGCAGCTGGTCCATAAGGGGAGGTTGTCCGAAGCTCCAACTAAATATTTAAAAATCATTAGATACCTGTACAACCACTACTAAATGTCATGTGATTGTTTTTATTGGGGGAAAGCATGAAGCAAAACCTGTTGTGTTCAACAGTGGAGAGTTTCTGTTTAAAAATTAATTTGTGAGACTAAAATGATAAGATATATTATCAGTCAGCAGCTTGGAGCAGACAGAACAGAACATGAACTGAACACAGAAAACACAAGCCATTTCCTCCAACTTTTTTTTTCTGTCTACCTACTTAAATTACCCACAGGTGGATTTTGTGAGCACATGTTGTGGTTTCTGTTGAGCTGTGGTGGCTCAGTGGTCAGAGCTGCAGCCTTGCCATCCAAAGGCTTCAGGTTTGAGGGCAGACTGAGGCATTGCAGTAAAGATGCTAAACAATATGCTGCCGTCATTCATCATAACTTTGTTAATCCTGAGTATTATTGCAGAATTATTACCTCAAATCGAATTAGAAATCCACTTCAGGAAACTGTGTAGCCCCACCTATCTGTTTGATTTGCTGGTCAAATAAAAAACCCTCCCATTTCAGGTGGGATGGATGTGAGTGAAAAATGTTCGTTTCTTGGATTTAATTATCAGACCAGACTCTTTACATGAGACACATCTTCAATCAGTGGGAAAGAGAAACCGGCAGTACATTTGATATTATTCTCTTCTTTTTTCTTTTCTTTTTTAACACAGAAAATGTACTGGTAATTAGGGATGGGGCCGATCCGATCCAGTATCGGTATCGGTATCCGATACCAGCATTATTTAAGTATCGGGTATCGGATCAAACCTGCCGATACTTTTCCGATCCAGCTTCAAAGAGCACTTGTATTCAATCACATTCTGTGACTGCACTTCTTAATCAACTCTCTTATTGGTTAAGGGGAGTGCTGTGCTGTCTTTCATGCTCATCATGCTTAGCGCTTTTTTAGTTTTTTCAGCTGCACCATGAGTAAGGAGGACATGTGTGTGGTATAATTGCCTCCTGTCCTGTGTGCTGTTAAAGTCAGTGGGTTCCCCATTGTAAGGCTTAAAAGTGTCTTCATTGGGTTTATCTCACACAATGTTAAAATGAATGGTTTGGGTGCAAATACAGTATCGGATCGGAAAAGTATCGGTATCGGTCGATACTGAGTTAATAAGTATCGGTATCGGATCGGAAGTGAGAAATGTGGATCGGTGCATCCCTACTGGTAATGCAAATTGTAAAATTTGTGGGTTAGGGATTTAAGAAATGAATACCTGCCCCAACTAATATTAATGATCAGGATCCACTGCTGTCAGACATTTAAATACATTCTTAAATGAACAAAAAGATAACTACATCCTTTTTTTCCCTTTCATACTCTTCATTAAATATACAGGTAGTCCTCGACTTACGGCGGTCTCGACTTACGGCGATTCTGTGTTACGAACGCATTATCATTAATAAAAATAAAAATTTTAAATAAAATAAAATAAAATTTGAAAAATCTTATTTTATGTGTTTAAATGTTCTTGATTTTATGTGTACAGCACTTTGTTGAAGCTGTGGTTGTTTTAAATGGCTTTATGGCATGGAGGCTGCACAGTTGAAGAGAGGAAAGCTCTACAGAGAGTGGTGAAGGCTGCACAGAAGTCTGTTGGAGTCAGTCTCCCCACCATCACAGACATTTACACCTCCAGATGCAGGAAAAGAGCCACCTGCATCATGAAAGACCTCACTCACCCAGCACACTCACTCTTTGCCCCACTCCCCTCAGGACGGAGGTTGAGGAGCATCAAATGTAGAACCACTAGACTGAGGAACAGCTTCTACCCTGAGGCTGTTAGACTCATGAATAAATAAAAATAAAATAAAAAATAAACACTGCAAAATATCACATCATGCTGATGCTGATCTGTTTTCTTGTTGCTGTATTCATCTGTGACCATCTGCTCATACAAACTCATGTTCGTGCTGCTGTTTATTCCCACTATATTAGGCTTAGTGTATTACTAGTTGATGCTTTTCTTAGTTAGTTCTAGATGTTATTACTGTTTTTCTCTTTCATTGTTGTTGGATGTAACTGGGACCTCGTGTACATAATCTCGTTTTCATCTCATGTACCACATGCGGTGCAAATGACAATAAAGACTCTCTGACTCTCTGACTCTCTCTAAATAAATTATTATTATTATTATTATTTTGAAGCCGATTACGCAGTTTCTGCAATTTCGACAGTTTCGGCAGTGTTCGGCAGTTGTCGGTTAGCTTCGGTTACCTCCAACTTCGACAGCCGGCTTTGGACAGACCGTTGTTCTGATAGAGATTGCTTCGCTCTGATAAATGAGCTGGAAACGCTCGGTGAACTCTGTGGATGTCTCAGGCGGACAAACGGCTTGGCGGCCTGGATGTTGGTGGCACCCGGAGCTAACATGCTAACATAGAGAAACGGCTGCGCGGCCTCGAATGCTGCCGGGACACGGAGCTAACATGCTAACACGCGGATAAACGGCTTCACCAGCTCCCAGTAAGTTATTAACTCTTTTTCCCTTCATTATGGCTCCAAATGTATGGAGCTAACTTGCTTTACTGTACTGTAAACAGTTTGGACCGCAGGAAGCTGCAGAGCTCGGATGTGCAACGAGCTAACATGCTAATAGAAGGAGACAGGCTTCAGCAGCTCACAGTAAGAAATTAACTTTTTTTCCCCCTTCATTATGGCTCCAAGTGTACTGTATGTGTTTTTTGATAATTATGTAGGGTACTGTGTTAGGATAGGCGAAGTGCTTGGTAACTGTACAGTACCGTACATATACGTGTATAAGTGGCGGCTAGTTTGTACTTCGGACTTACGGCGATTTTCGACATACGAACGGGCGTAGGAACGGAACTCGTTTGTAAGTCGAGGACTACCTGTACTCACATTTATAATTTGTCTTATCTGTGAACCACAATGACTGAACAGAGACTTGCCTTTCATTGGCTGTGAGTAAAGTCAAAGCAGTGATAAGTATTTGCCTTTTGAGGATGTATAGATAAAAGTTTCAAGAGTTTAACTGTATAAAAATGAAATGCAGGAGTGGATATGTGTGATACAATACAAGTACCTGCAGAACTTCCCTGGAGGGCAGGGCAAACACTCTCTCTCATCCTGTAACCCCCACAGGTTTGAATGGGTGTACGTCCCATTAGGGCAGGGAATAGGCACCATTGTGCCTAAAGGTTGGGAAACAAGTAATCACCATTTAGGCATTCCTACAAACATACATTTTTTGTTTTTGCTTGCATAAATGTATCTCATGTATCCATGTATCTGAGATTACATAATTAGTGTGCTGTAAATTGAAATTTTGAGCTGTATAGTCATTTTTTTCTAATAGCATACCGGCGGGGCAGAATGAATGTGGTGGACAAGGCAATGGGTCTCCCACTACGGCCTCCTCACAGAAATATCCAGGTCGACAAGGGATGCAGTCCTCTGAACCCATATTTGGCTGGTACTCTCCTGTAGGACAAGGCAATGGCAGGGCGGATCCCTCTGGACAAAAATGGCCCTATTTTCAGATGAAAATAATAACGGTCAGGACGTTCATAATAAACAATGGGACATTAGCTTTTGGGCATGGGTTGGTAACTTAACAGCAAAGAGAAAAAGACAAAAAGATTGAAAGTGTATATAAATAAACATACTTTGGGACAGAGGAAGGCATATGGAGTGGTTGAAGAGAAGTCAAAAGGGCAGTAGAAACCAGCCGCACACGAGCCACTGGGGCTGCCGAGGCCTTCAGTGGCACAATAGTGACCAGCAGGACAGGCGAAGCAGCTCTCCATGGACACGCCTCCTACAGACAGCAAACAGTCACGGTAAAAAAAATTAAATATCATTAGACAAATTTTAATTCATCCACAAACTAAAAACATGATGGCATTATTGAATAACCATTTGTTATGCGATGATGTGGCATCAACAGAAGAGGATTCCCCAAGAGAGGATTGAATAGTCATGCAGTACCTGTACTGTTGCGAATACTCCCAGCAGGGCATGGAATTGGAGAGAGACACCCCATAGGACAGAAGTGGCCAACTGGACAAGGACCATTCCTGGGGAAGCCGTCAGAGCTCCCTGGTGTTGGCTCTGTAGCTCCACCTTGGCAGAAGTAACCCTGCAAACATGGGCCTGCGCAAAACACAAAAAGACTGAGTTTGACCAGATCTTACTAGTTTAACCAGGAAGTTATGAGTGTATGTTTTGCCAAGAGGCTAAAATAACATTACCGGTAATAACTTCTAAGTTGTTTTTTTTTTACCTTGTGGCGCTGAGGCTCCATACGAGCTACAGTACACTCCGGAGGGACATGGCGTGCAGACAGACTCAGAATGAACACCGGTCTGGTTATTGAAGGTTCCCAAAGGGCAGGCCTGAGGCAGGACTGTCCCAGCAGGACAAAAATGACCTAAGAAGAACACAGTTATTTATTGTGAGAGGAGAAACAATGATTAAATAAAAAACATTGAAGGCTGAAAAATATTGCTGCTACACACAAAGGACTGAACCACTAAACCACTGCATTCTATTGGGGATGCAGTTATTTTCTCCATCCTCACCAGCTGGGCAGGTAGCAGGCTGCTGAGTAGTTGAAGAGGGACACATGGTTCCTTTCAGGCACACCATGCAGTGGGCTGCTCCAGGGGCAGGACTGTAAGTGCCAGGTTCACAGGGCACCTCACTCACTGAGCCAACAGGACATCCATAGCCAGCAGGGCAGGGGTAGCCATGGGAACCATTGGACGGAGCAGGACTAGAGCTTCCACCCAAGCACACATATCTGTAGGCATAAACAAAGAAAACAAACTTCATATCAAATAAAATATCACTAGAAGCATCCATTAGTGAAGCTGAACAATCTGTCAGGGAGGATATGTCAGTCCAGTGTAACTCTATGGGATAGGTGTCAGCTCAGGCCAATACATTTTAAATGACGGTCATTCCATGCTTTTGTAATTATAGATCATTTTCTCCAGTTGTCCTTTAGAGGTGTGGTCCCTTAAAGTTTGTCTTAAAAAATACATTAAAAAAATTGTTTCTTTTATGACTCAAACTTGATGTATTTCAACAACTACGGTATTTGATTTTCTTACTTAAAAAAGTGATCTTTAGCTCTCACTGGAGTAGTCTGCAGCCGAGTGTGAAACGGTTGGGATGAGAATCAGCACCTCCAAATCTGAGGCCATGGTCCTCAGTCAGAAAAGGGTTGCTCTCTTTGGGTCGAGGGTGAGGTTCTGCCTCAAGTGGAGGAGTTCAAGTATCTCTGGGTTTTGTTCATGAATGAGGGAAGAATGGAGCGTGAGATTGACAGACGGATTGGTGCAGCATCTGCAGTATTGTGGACTCTGTACCGGTCTGTTGTGGTGAAGAGGGAGCTGAGCTGTAAAGGCAAAGCTCTCTGTTTATCAGTCGGTCTACGTTCCTACCCTCACCTATGACCACAAACTCTGGGTAGTGACCAACAGAATGAGATCGCTGATACAGGTGGTTGAAATGAGTTTCCTCAGCAGGGTAGCTGGACTCTCCCTTAGAGACAGGATGAGGAGTTCAGTTATCCATGAGAGACTCAGAGTGGAATCGCTTCTCCTCCACATCGAGTGGAGCCAGTTGAGGTGGTTCGGGTATCTGATAAGTATGCTTCCTGTGCACCTCCCTAGGGAGGAGCTTCGGGCATGTCCGACTGAGAGGAGACCCCGAGGAAGACCCAGGACACGCTGGAAAGACAATGTCTCTGGGAACGCCTTGGGTCCTCCCAGAAGAAGAGGAAGAGGTGGCTGTGGAAAGAGATGTCTGGGCCTCCCTTCTCAAGCTGCTGCCCCCGCGACCCAACTCTGGAGTAAGAGGACGATAATGGATGGATGGATGGATGAATGGATGGATGGATGGATACTTTTAAAAACTTAATATTTTTTAAATGAGATTTAGTGAAAAGATTATGAACAATTAACATCTTACCTGCTGTAGACAACTAACTAAATGAGATCAGTGTAGAGAAACAGAGACTCTGACTGGACTGGCGAGCTAACTACTTATCTTAACATAGTCAGGACTAAAGTGGATTTCTGCCGACTTAAAGGAACTCTATTCTACAGCCTTTTATAGAAGTTTATGTTAACGCAAACTTATACATATTTACGTTCCCAGTTCTAAAGTTCTGCATTGCACAGTTGCTTATTTAGAGTTCTGTCTTATCTTATTTCTTTATAAGCACAAGAAGAAGAAGCAGCAGCTAGATGTAGTACTTTCTGTTCAGCCTGAAGTGGTGTAAAGATTTTAAAAAGTAGTGTTTGCATGAACTACTGTAACATTTTTAAAACTACAGTAGATTTTTTTTTTAAGACTGCCACACCACTCTGGTCTTGATTCCATTCAGACAAACCATCACTTCATCACTCGTGGAATCGTGGTTATTTTATAGATAAAATTAGTTTAAAAGTATAAACGTAGTTCTAATATGGTCTATAACTAGAAGAACAGCAAACGTAACCTCCTGACAGGCAAATAATGCATTTAAATACATTTTATAAAAAACTGATAATGAGTAGTGTTTACCCAGCGTGACATGGCAGAGCACTGGAGAGATTAGACATTGCAGGACTGTCGCAAAAGAATCCAGATGGACAAGGTGGACATTCTTCAATTCTTCTTAGTCCTTGAGAGACAGCAAGAGAGCCAGCGGGACATGGAAGTGGATAACCGGTGCCAGAGGGGCAGTAATGGCCTGATGGACAAAGGAGACCTGCAGCTGAATTTATCTGAGAAAATACAAATTAAAACAAGCATGTAATGTTAGCCAACATTTTATTTTGTGTGCTTTGATTTAAGTAGAGGGGGAAATATATATGTCTTTATTAGGTTTGATAAAGATTACAAGGGAAAGTGATAGATGGTTAAGTTCAATATTTTACACCTGAGAATTGTTTTAGATGTCAAATATTAAAGGGGTTATTCCAGACAGCCCAGATATGCTGAAAAGTTTTTTTTTCCCTTTTAAATACCAATTAAACTGTGATATCTATTGTAGACATATTGGAAATGTGCTAAAGTGGAAGATTAGAGGCTCAGTGGTTAACCAGTACAATTCTTTATAAACCATCAACACGAGCTGACTGGCATTAATTACAAAGATAAAATAAAGAAACAGCACAGAACCTGATTCTCAGTGGAGTTTGGGCTGACTGATCCTGCAGTACAAAAGAATCCTTCCTGACAGAGACCTGTTGGTTGTGACAAACCAGCCTGAGAGCAAAACATTCCTGCAGTAAAATAAAATAAAAAAATCAAGAAAAAGTTAACACCATCCAAATGCTTTTCGGCAGCATTTGAGTGATTTTCAAAGCTATTTGTATTACTTAAGTCTTTACAAACCCGCAGGGCACGGTTGGCAGGCATTAGCACTGGACGCCGCAAGCTGGTTCTGCAACGTGCCAGGCGGACAAGGGAACTCATGTCCCAAAATTTGACCTTCAGGACAGTAGTGTCCAACAGGACACAGCACTGGCAGGAGAGTACTTTCATCTGACAACATCAAACATATTAGGCCAAAAAATCAATTGTAGTTTGGAAAAAAATCTAATTAAATTAAATAAATCGACACTGACTTTGTAAAATCATTTACCTATTTTCTTAGCTTAAGTAAAGAGGGATTGAACAAAGTTATTTTCCATATTGAATTTAAAAATGATCAACTACTATTTGAATAATACATCATGTTTGATCATAATTATTTAGCAAAACCATAATGTTCATGTTTGTTACTTTTATTACAAATATTCTCTAACACCTGTTTTGTAATCAATCCTGAACATATGTTTACTAATAAACTAGTAAACACTGTACATTATTCTGCTAAAACTGAGAAAAATGATAAAATATTAAAAATACAAAACCATTTTTTAATCACTCTTAGGATTCTTGTTTTGGTAGCTGATCTGATCATTTTGCTGTAACTACAACTAAAATAGATGATTTTTACCTGGACAGTAGTGTCCAGGAATGCAGGTGGTGCAGTTGTCTTGATGAAAGTTGCCCATTTCAGAGCTAAATGTCCCTGCAGGACAAGGGATGGGGACTGGTGCTCCACTGGGGCAAAAGAAACCAGCTGGACATGGGGCTTGATTTGCTTTGCTGGAGCCCCAATCACAATAAAACCCCGCTTGGCAATCACCTAAACAAATTACACAAAACCCATGCAAATATGAGATTTGTAATCAATTTTCCCATCATAAAATATACTTCTAATTGACGTCTGAAAGCAATCAACTGATTTCCACTATTTTGTTAGCAATAAACACCTAAAGAATGCAACTGTTCCTTCGTAATTTAATTTATTTTTAATTTAAATGTGTATTTCAAGCAGTTGAGACAGTATGAACTATAAAGTCCAATACACATATAGTGAAATATATTTTCAACAGTGTTTTCCATAAATGTGTTTAATATAAAGAAATAAGAGATAACTTCAGTTACACAGACAGCATAGCTTAGTATATCTCCTTGTTGATTTATGGAAATTGTGCTGAAAGAACGACTAGAGTAAATCTCCTTTTATTAGCTTTCTTTATCCAGATACTTCAGATGTCTTCTTTGCCAACTACCTGCTCTGAGCCCTTGTTGGCAGAAAATCCCAGGGGGACACAAAGATCCAGTCCTGTTGTCAGCTGGATTTGGCACCTTTGCACCCATCAAACAAAGAAACCCATCAGCACACGATCCCGAGGGCTCAACCAAACCTTCAGACCCACAGAACTGACCTGCAGGACACATCAGGCACTGACCTGCAAACACAAAGATTGACAGCTTTGACATCAGACCTAACAGCAAAACAAGCTCCCTGCCAGACACAATCAATCAGCAGGTATTTGCGATGATTGTCTTAAATGTGTCATTGTCTGAGAAAAAAATAAATAATTGAAAAACTATTTTTTGTGCTGTCAATCGATTAAAAAAAGTAATCAGATTAATCACACTCTGGGGCTGAGATTAATCTGATTAATCACTTTGCTTAACTTTGTACTTGAAATGTAAATATGCAGGTTTTCATAAAATGTTGAAGAAAATGTTTTATGTCAAACCAAACAGTTTTCCAGGTTTTCATACTCAGCAAAGTTTACAGAAGCCATTTTGTTTCAAACATTAATTTATAAATGTTAACTCAAATGTCTCAAGTGTCATTTGTGAGAAAAACATGTAAACCAGTATAGTAATGCAGTTAATCTGTTATGTAATTTTGACGCATTAATCTTTTTAGATTAGCATGCATTAACGTTGACAACCCTAATTTTTACATGCATTAAGGTGTCCTGAGGAGGGAGAAAGAAACCCAAACAGGACTCCAGTCAGCCATCAGGTGAAAAGAAGGAACCCAGACCAGTGGTCATTCTGTATGTTGCAGGAGTTTCAGAGAAATTGAGACGTTTATTTTCTAAATATAAAATCCCAGTGGTTTATAAACCCCAAAATACATTACGGCAAAGACTGGTTCATCCCAAAGATCCAGTCCCCCGGCACAAACAGAGTAATATTGTGTATGCTGTTCAGTGTCAGGAGGGCTGTGATCAGTCTTATATCGGGGAAACTAAACAGCCACTGGCCAAAAGGATGGCCCAGCACAGAAGATCAACATCATCAGGTCAGGACTCTGCGGTCTACACTCATCTCCAGGTCAGAGGTCACTCTTTCAGGGATGAAGATGTTCACATCCTTGATAGAGAGGAACGATGGTTTGATGCTGTGATCACACCGAACAGCTTTTCAGCAGCAGGAGCGTCCAGTTTACATGTAAAGTCAATGGGGGACGCGCTTCCAGCCACGTCTTGGCATCGGGCGTGGCCACGTCGCGTGTGTGTTGAGCGTGCTGGAAAGCGTTTTCCGTGCACGTGAACCGGCTTCAGCCTCCAAACCGCGCATTCAACATGCTGAAGATTTCGCGGTTCAAACTTTCAAACGCCGCTCAACTCTCCCTGATTGGTTGGTGTGTCAACCAATCAGGGAGAGTCGGGAGGAGAAGAGAGGAGGAGAAGAGAGGGGGAGAGTCCCTATGTGACGCGGAAACGAGGGGGCGCGCGCACTATGTGACGTATTGTTTGTGGGACACAGAAAAGACCCGCGAGGTCGTGTACTATGGAAGAGAAACTCATTGTAGCTGTGTGTTCGCGACAAGTCCTTCACGACCAGTCAAGTCTGCTCCACAGAGACGGAAATAAAAAGCTCCTCGCCTGGCGGAGTGCGCAGGACTCTGTATACCGGTAAGCTCCTCCCACACACCCCGCAGCAGTTTCGCGTTCTGGCTTTCTGGTCCAAGTAGGTCCCGACACCAAGTGCGTCCACTTGCGTGCGTCCACTTGCGTGCGTCCACTTGCGTGCGTGACGAGCTTTTTGGAGGTTGAAACGCTGTTCGGTGTGACCACACCATTGAGAGAGGAGTAAAGGAGGCCATCTTTGTGAAAAGAAACCGTCCATCATTAAACAGAGGTGGAGGCCTCCGGGTTCAACTGTCCCCCTCTTACAATGCTGTTATTGCTAGTATCACTCAGCCCTCTGTGAATAGCAAACAACCATCAGGGTGCTAACGATCCATCGTTAGGCTGATGGTCCTCCTTGATCATGTGAGCAGCTGGTTTCGGCTGTCATCAGCAAACTGGTTGATCCACTGTGAGAGGGTGCTATTTATAAGACTGAGCTGAATACAGCAGCTCAGACTGAGGAAGTCTTTCGGAGGAAAGACAACGTTTCTACATTGTTTTTGTTTTGTTTTGTTTTTTGAATGTCCAGAGGACCAGACTTAACTTTTTTAGATTTTTCTACCTGGATTATTGAGCATGCATCAGGATATTAAGAGACTACCTTCTGAAAGCAATCATATCATGAATGATAATAATTTTTACATATACCGTGACTGCAATATAGCTTGCATGCTTCGTACAGGATTACCACCTTGCTATGCTTCCAACAGAAACAAAAATTGTGAAGGCAATCAAGATGCTACTACACTCCTAGTACTCACCACAAGGTTTTCTTAGCTATTTTCTACATCTTTGATACAATCTCCTACACCCTCATTGTGTTTAATTTTGCAATGGTTTATTTGTCTGGTTGTCCAAAAACCTCTTTAAAAAGTCTTCAGTTGATCCACAATACTATAATAATAATAATAATAATAATAATAATAATAATAATAATAATAATAATAATAATAATAATAATAATAATAATAATAATAATGAATTCAATTAACGCACTTTTCATTAATGAAAATCTCAAAGTGCTACAAAGTGCAACAGAATTAAATGTCAATAAAACAAGTAAAATCAATAACAGTATCAACTAAGATCAAAAGTAGAATCATGAGGAGGTAGAGTATGCTCGGTTGAAAAGAAAGGTCTTCAAGCCGCTCTTAAAGTCAACCACAGACTGTGGGGCTCTCAGACAGTCAGGAAGAGAGTTCCACAGGCGGGGGGCAGCCACACTGAAAGCCCGGTCTCCCATGGTCCTTAATTTGGTTCTCGGAATGTGAAGGAGATTACTGTTCTGTGACCGCAGCGACCGGGTGGATGAGTATGGAATAAGAATATCCTTCAGATAATCTGGTGAAGTTCCATGTAAGCATTGATGTGTAATGAGAGCAGTTTTGTACTGAATTCTGTAGGCGACAGGAAGCCAATGAAGGTTATGGAGAATGGGCGTAATATGTTCAAATTTACAAACTCTCAACAAGATCCTTGCTGCACTGTTTTGAATATATTGAAGTTTCTGAAGGTTTTTGCCAGGGATTCCAACAAACAGGGAGTTGCAGTAGTCGAGCCTGGAGGAGACAAAAGCATGGACGAGCTTCTCAGCATCGGAAAAAGTTAGGGATGGGCGAAGTCTGGAGATGTTTCGAAGATGGAAGAAGCAAGTTTTAAACAGAAGCTTAATGTGATTTTCAAATGTAAGATTGGAGTCCATTTTTATTCCAAGATTAGTAACAGAGGTGGAGAGGGGGATGTCTTGTCCAGAAAAGGAAAGTGTTGTTATAGGAGATGTTTGTACCTGGTGAGGGGTGCCAATCAGTATGGCCTCAGTCTTGGAGCAGTTTAATTGAAGAAAGTTCTGATTCATCCAT
>JBBPBX010000834.1:45923-58016 GCA_038048925.1 Garcialebias charrua
AGTGTATATATATATATAATTTTATTTTTTATAAAAATTCCATGCCGATCGTGCACCTCATCCAATGTCATGTCCAATTTTATTTTGGTGAAAATCTGCAATAGAGCAAGTTCACAATAAATGAACTGCAAAGTAGTGAGGGACTACTGTACATCACCCCATTTCACAGGGTTTTAATTGCAAAAAGGAATTGATTATATAATTGCCCATTTGCACCTCACTAATGCATATTGGACTTTCTTCTATTTATGTATCTTTTATCTACATATCTATTTTTATGTATGCTCTTTTATGTATGTGCCTCTTTTGGCTGTTGGACCCAAAGCATTGTGAAGGCACTCACATAGGTAATGAAGGTTCTGGTTTCCAAAGACCAATGTCAATAAAATGATCTTTGTACTGTGTCAAACAATACAGAACCCCATGGCATCTGTACTTTCTATCAAATGGCAAATGTACTGTACTTATATTTCGTCTTTCTAATTCATCACGATACTCCAAAGTGCTTTACACTACAATCTGTGCCTTCATTTAACCATTCATACAGCACTCTACTATATACAGTACAAAGAATAGTCAGCACTTTATCACATTCATACACCGATGGGACAAACATCAGAGGCAATGAAGGGGTCAGTGTTTTGCCTAGGGACACGTTGGCATGTGACTGATGGTGGAATCAAACACCCAACTCTTGCATTGAGGACGACTGCTCTAACCACTCTGCCACAGCTGCCCCATCTTCACTATCAAGACACGGATACTAGACACATTACAGCCCTCTTAGTCATTCTGCACCATGTCTTGACAAATGGCATGTCTATCTAGACTGCCATTAACACCAAAGTAGTGTCGACTGTATTTGGAGTGATACTATAACCATGAAACGTCAGCTGATAATTAGTGGTCTTATCATGTACAACTTTGAATCTCGGTTTTCACATATCGTTGACCCCCAAGGAGAATGAATCAATCTTGCCAATGTTATGCAGAAACACAAAGGTCATACTTCTGGCACCATGGAGTGGTAATCCATAACAATAACATTACATGTACATCTGATTTCAAGCCACCTCTGGCTGTGATTTGGGTGACCCGAATACATGGATTTGTCAGCGACATCATGTATTAGAAAGTCTTACCCCTCCTTCTTAAATAAGTCAAGGCCTGTCCACACACGTGTCCACTGATTGCCTATATCATATTGAGGTCTTCTTGTTATCAGTCAGGTCCACAATTTTTTCCAAGAAAAACAAATTTGAGATCAGCTCATACTTTGTACATCATCTCTGATGCTGATGTGCCAGATCTTACAAATTGCTTACAACAGCAACAATTTAACTTGTTGCTGAAGAGGATCCCAAAGCTGACTGACTGTAATCTGCACCAAATTACTGTTTGTATGTAGACCCAAAGAGATTCACTCCTTATTGATATGGAACCAGTAGTGTTCTCACACTGTCAACTCTGGTACAGTACAGCTACATTATCTTTCAACATGGGCGGCTTCATTATTTTTTGTAGGGATGGTATCCCTCTGTCAGTCTCCCTGTGTCTCTCCTTAATTACCCTGATCAGTTCCACCCACGTGTCCTCCAGGTGTTTGTAATTAGGTCTTGTCTAGTCTGTGTATATAAGCCCTGGTCTATGTCTCTGTCATTGTCAGTCCATCGTCTGGTATCCTCCTGTGTTCCCAGAGATTTCCATGTCCTGGTTCTTGGAAGTTTATGCTGTCATGCCAGCTTGTTTATTTATTCGTTATTAATAAAGTATTTTTTATTTTACATCCTGTCTTTGAGTCCTGTCTGCAACAATGGGTCCAGCTCTGCCTGCCCGAAACTCCTGACAGTTTTCACCATTCTAGCTGGGTGCTTATTTTTTGCCAGTGAGTCTATTTTATTATACTGTAAACAAATCATCATTTAAGAAAAATTCTATAGTAAAAACTAAGTAGTTCTCATTTAAAGAAGTTTGTCCTGATTTGACATGTTTTTTTAAAGTGAGTTCAAAGAAAGTCCTTCAGTTAGCCAATCAGGAGAAATTAGTCATATGTTACAGTAATTTTTTTGCTCAACTAATGAGTAAAGATGATAACACTTGTGCCTGAGGGGAATGACCAAAGTATCACATCACTGCACAAATTCGCTGTCTGGGTTTACATACCCTTAGGACATACATCTCCTCTGTAGGTGGAACATGCATAATGTGGACTCTTGAGATGTTTCGCTGAGCGTTTCCTATTGTGATATGAATCTGCCTGTGGCACCGCAACCCCTCTGGTCCTGCTAATGCTTCTTCCTGTAAGAGATGGTGGCAGGCTAAGCACAAAAAGTTGACTTCTTTGTCTAACACACATTACACTAAAGGAAACCATGTATTCTCTCTACAAACTAATTTTACAGGTAGTCCCCGACTTACGAGCGCTCTAACTTACGAGGATCCGGACTTACGAGCTGGCCAATTTTGGGAAAAAACGCAAAAAATACTGAGTTTTTCTGTGTTTTTTCACCACAGTTCGTTAGCTAAACATGTGGACACACGTTTCCGATCATTTTTATGCACTCATAAGCAGTTTTTCGATGAAAAACGAGTGTTTGTAGTCGCGCTAGCGAAACCGTTCCAACTTACGAGCGAAAATTCCGGACTTACGAGACACGTGGCGGCCGTTCCAAGTTACGAATTTTCGCTTTACGAGCGCCTCGGAGGAACGGAACTCGCTCGTAAGTCGGGGACTACCTGTATTAATTTCTTAAGTAAACAATCTGTTTCTAAGGCAGCATTTTATAGAAATAAATAATCACAGAATAGTTTATCACATTACTACATTTTTTTCGTTATTTCTGAACATTTCTGGTTATAACAAATTTAACAAATTCCTATTTTTTACCAGAATTATTAATGCAGGACAGGTTGCTCATCCACAAAGATGTGTCTATCTTCATGGAAGAAAGCTCCAATATTTCCAAAAGGCAGCTAAATAAAGATGAGTTGGCTCGAGGTGTAGGGCTATCAGCACCTCCAAAACAGAAGAAACCTTTATAACACAAACCTAACGCACAGGAAAAACAAGAAACAAAGGTTGCATCAGACCCAAAAAAGTATGTGTATTTTTTATTATTATTATTATCTATTTTATCTGTATCCTGTAACAAAAAATTGCAATATTACATAACTGCAGTGAACAGTAATGAGACCGGTAGATATCCCCCACCTGAGGGTTGTGAGGCTCCAGGACTCATGCAGTATTTCCCAGAGGGACAAGAACGACAGTGGAACGGGGAGAACATTCCAGGCTCTGGAAGGAAACTACCAACAGGACAGGGTTTGGGTGTCCCACTACCCTGAGGACAGAAGTGTCCCATGGGACAAACATCCCCATAAGGCTGGGAGACAGGTGAAGACTCAGTGGACCCTGAGGAACAAAAATGCCCTGCAGGGGACAGTGTGTTTAGATACCCCACCAAGATTGTTGAAATACTGTAATTACAATTCATGAGATAAATGTTGTGCAAAGGAATCCGCATGGGCTCAAGTTATTCGAGTTAATGCTTTAAATTTTGAATTACAGGTAATGTCTGCAAATTATTATTTTTTAACTTTACTCTCTGTTACTGTTACTCTGTTATTGGACTTCTGTGCTCGTCATGGATTGTCCATAACGAACACCATGTTTAAGCATAAGGGTGTCCATATGTGCTCTTGGCACCAGGACACCCTAGGTCGCAGTTCGATGATCGACTTTGTTGTCGTCTCATCTGATCTGCGGCCGCATGTCTTGGACACTCGGGTGAAGAGAGGGGCGGAGCTGTCAACTGACCACTACCTGGTGGTGAGTTGGCTCCGATGGTGGGGGAGGATGCCGGTCAGACCTGGCAGACCCAAACGTATTGTGAGGGTCTGCTGGGAACGTCTGGCAGAGTCTCCCGTAAGACGGAGCTTTAACTCCCACCTCCGGGAGAGCTTTGAACACGTTCCGAGGGAGGCGGGGGACATGGAGTCCGAGTGGGCCGTGTTCCGCGCCTCTATTGTCGAGGCAGCTTATCGGAGCTGTGGCCGCAAGGTTGTTGGTGCCTGTCGTGGTGGCAACCCTCGAACCCGGTGGTGGACACCGGCAGTGAGGGATGCTGTCAGGCTGAAGAAGGAGTCCTATTGGGCCTTTTTGGCTTGTGGGACCCCGGAAGCAGCTGATAGGTACCGGCAGTCCAAGCGGCATGCGGCTCGGGTGGTTGCTGAGGCAAAAACTCGGGCGTGGGAGGAGTTCGGAGAGGCCATGGAGAATGACTTCCGTACGGCTTCGAGGCGATTCTGGTCCACCATCCGGCGTCTCAGGGGGGGAAAGAGGTACGAGACCAACACCATTTATGGTGGAGGTGGCGTGCTGCTGACCTCAACTCGGGATGTTGTGAGTCGGTGGGCGGAATACTTCGAAGACCTCCTCAATCCTACTGGCACGTCTTCCACTGAGGAAGCGGAGCCTGGGGACTTTGGGTCGGGTTCTCCGATCTCTGGTGCTGAGGTCGCCGAGGTGGTTAAAAAGCTCCGCGGTGGCAAGGCTCCGGGGGTGGATGAGATTCGCCCGGAGTTCCTTAGGGCTCTGGATGTTGTGGGGTTGTGTTGGCTTACGCGACTCTGCAATATCGCGTGGACATCGGGGGCAGTTCCCTTGGATTGGCAGACTGGGGTGGTGGTTCCCCTATTCAAAAAGGGGGACCGTAGGGTGTGTTCCAACTATAGGGGGATCACACTCTTAAGCCTCCCTGGTAAGGTCTATTCAGGGGTTCTGGAGAGGAGGGTCCGTCGGATAGTCGAACCTCGGATTCAGGAGGAGCAGTGTGGTTTTCGTCCTGGTCGTGGAACACTGGACCAGCTCTACACCCTCAACAGGGTCCTGGAGGGTGCGTGGGAGTTTGCCCAACCAGTTTACATGTGCTTTGTGGACTTGGAGAAGGCATTCGACCGCGTCCCTCGGGGGGTTCTGTGGGGGGTACTCCGGGAGTATGGGGTACCAGGCCCATTGATATGGGCTGTTAGGTCCCTGTACGACCGGTGTCAGAGCTTGGTCCGCATTGCCGGCAGTAAGTCAGGCTCGTTTCCGGTGAGAGTTGGACTCCGCCAAGGTTGCCCTTTGTCACCGATTCTGTTCATAACTTTTATGGACAGAATTTCTAGGCGCAGCCAAGGTGTTGAGAGGATCCGTTTTGGTGACCTTAGAATCGCTTCTCTGTTTTTTGCAGATGATGTGGTCCTACTGGCTTCATCAGTTCGTGATTTACAACTTTCACTGGAGCGGTTTGCAGCCGAGTGTGATGCGGCCGGGATGAGGATCAGTTCCTCCAAATCCGAGGCCATGGTCTTGAGCCGGAAAAGGGTAGCATGCCCTCTCCGGGTCGGGGAGGAGGTCCTGCCCCAAGTGGAGGAGTTTAAGTATCTCGGGATCTTGTTCACGAATGAGGGAAAACTGGAGCGTGAGATCGATAGGCGGATAGGTGCAGCGTCCGCAGTGAAGCGGGCGCTGTACCGGTCTGTCGTGGTGAAGAGAGAGCTGAGTCAAAAGGCAAAGCTCTCAATTTACCGATCGATCTACGTTCCCACCCTCATCTATGGTCATGAGCTTTGGGTTATGACCGAAAGAACAAGATCTCGGATACAAGCGGCTGAAATGAGTTTTCTCCGCAGGGTGGCTGGACTCTCCCTTAGAGATAGGGTGAGAAGCTCAGTCATCCGGGAGGGACTCGGAGTAGAGCCGCTGCTTCTCCACATCGAGAGGAGCCAGTTGAGGTGGCTCGGGCATCTGGTTAGGATGCCTCCTGGACGCCTCCCTGGTGAGGTGTTCCGGGCATGTCCCACCGGGAGGAGACCCAGAGGAAGACCCAGGACACGCTGGAGGGACTATGTTTCTCGGCTGGCCTGGGAACGCCTTGGGATTCCCCCAGAGGAGCTGCTCCAAGTGGCTGGGGAGAGGGAAGTCTGGGCCTCCCTACTTAGGCTGCTACCCCCGCGACCCGACCCCGGATAAGCGGAAGAAGATGGATGGATGGATGGATGGATGGAACTTTACTCTCAAATTACAAGAATAAATTGACCCTGCCTTCACATTTCAAACTGACTGAATAAAAAAACTGTCACAAATCAAGACGTTCAACGAAAGGACAAACGATTTTATAACCTTTAGCTCTCCTGAAAACACACATTTTAAGCAGACAAGAGAGCATCGACTTATGTCACTTAAGTGTGTAATACTTTACTTAATAAAAACTTTGGAAACTCAAATCAATTATTTAAAGAAAAGAAAACTAAACTTTCAGTCCTTGGATATGCCATTTTGATTTTTGACCAAGTAATCTTTGCCTCTAGCACATTATCTATTTTGATTTATAATGATGACTCTAACTTGAGCCCAGAAAACAATGGCTGTGGTTTAATAGAGACATTTTAGTTGCTCAGTTTCAGACATGCAGGTTATGAGCAGGCAGACCTGGGCTGCAAGGTCCAGATGGTTCTGTCAGAGCACTGCTGTTACAAAAGAAGCCAGATGGGCAGCGGGAGCAGTCATTCAGGGACATCCTGTCAGCTAATGGGCTGACATGACCCACTGGACAAGGAATGGGCAGAGTTGAACCCTCCTTACAGTAAAACCCTGAGGAAAGGAAGCATATTAAATTTTATTTTAACAATATGCATGTTAGAGTTTGCGAAAAATGTGAGCAAAGGTAATTCACCTGGTGGGCAGCTCTCACAACCTGACTGTCCTGATAAAGACTGAAACGTGCCTGGACTGCAAATGACAGGCTCTGCACTGCCAGCAGGACAAGCATGACCAGGGGAGCACTGGTATCCTATGAAATAATCAGATAATGAAAACTCCAAAAGGGTATGTTTCTGCAGCTGATACAAACAAGTAAATAAAAAAATATGTTCTTTTAAATGCACTGATATGGCCAGTATTTAGTATAATTAACCATGCACAATATGGCATCTTGGAACAATGCAATGAAGAAAACTGGCACTGAGCAGTATTATCGCTCCATAAATATCCAGTGGAAGAGAAAGAGGAGAGCGCAGGCTCCACTGATGGGTACCTCAGTCTGACAGACACAAGCTGGAGACTATTTATAGGTTCTGGGCCAATTTATGGGCAAATTAGCAAAGCTGTTTTCAGTCAAAGACTAAAAGAATGTTTGGCATCTCCCAAGCTTGTGGAGAAAGTGGTGAAGGAAATGCCCATTAAATCACATTTACAACACACGTGGAATAGGATTTGCAGCATAATGGATGATTGCAGGTCACATTTACAGCACCGGTTACAGCAGAGCCAGATTTATGGAGCCAAGTGTTTTTCCTGGGAATGTTATATAGCTCAGATTAGTTCAACTAAAGAATAAGGAAGTAGCGGCAAATATACTGTAAACATAAGCTGATTGAATATGTTGCTATGATATGTATTTTTACATTTTATATCAGATTTTGGGAACAAAAACAACATAAAAACATAGGCATGGTGTGGCTACTGTTAGAAACAAATGTTGCTATGAGTTTTAACATTTCTTTATTTTAAAAGCCCTCTGACTGTCATTTATTTCGTTCCTGATGAAAAAAAATGTTTTTATGATTCATAAAAAATTTAAAATGCAGGAATCACTCAGGTGGGATGCCCAATTTGATGCAAGTTTCATTATCTATACATGCAAACTAGGGCCCTTCAGCAAATGGCATCACCACTAAAATAATCTTATATTTACACACTATAGCTAGCTACTACTGCTGTGGTTTGCACTTGCAAAGAAAAACCCATAAAATTATCTGTAAATAACCATGTAATGTGAAACAGACAGTGAAGTTAAAGTTCACAAAATTGCATTAAAAAACATAAATATTTCCAATTTGAACAGTTTTCAGGCGATAAAAATGTACTTTGATCTTATCCTAAATCCAATGAGCCAAAATGTTGTACAGTAAGTCTTCCAAACCGAGGTTGTTCAATAACAACCTTTTTAAGATGATGATGATTATTATTATTATAATCAGCTCACAACTGTTAAAACATGCTATAAAAGCTGATGTTTAATTTTCCTTCAGTATACAGCACAACTTTATTTTTCATCTATTATAAATCATTTACCTGAGAATTTAAAGACCGCTCAGAATGTTGAGACTTTTAAATCTTTGCTCAAAACTCATCTGTTTTACTTGGCATTTGATCCTCATAGAGTCTGAGAACAAATTTTGAGCAGATTTTATTGTTGTTGTGTATTTACTGTTAACTTTATTATGTTTCAGTGGCACTAGATGCATTTTACTCTGTTATATATATATTTTTTTTTAACTGCACAGCACTTTGGTCGGCTTCGGTTGTTTTTATGTGCTTTATAAATTAAATTGACATTGACATTTGCACATCATTTTTGCAGATTCTGGCAAACCAAATAATAGTATTTAGGCTTACTCTATAAAGTGCATCAAAATAATATTTTTTGACTTATTACTCAAAAACAGGATACAACTCCAAACAATATTAAATATTACAGTGTGTACCTGGTTGAAATCCAGACACTGACCCTGTAGGGCAGAACCGCCCAGGGGGACAGAGGAGGTCCGCCGATGTCTGGGCCCAAAGCGGGCAGTACAAACCAGCGGAACAAGCTTCACAGTCATCCTTGGACTCTGCTCCAAACCTCCCTAGGAATGTGCCTATATAAAAGGAGATAAATTACCCTACAAGCTGTATAAATTATGTTTATTTGTCTCTTTCACATGCACACACACACACACCTGAGCAAACATACAGAATAATTGTCAAGTGTGCACCACTGCTCCATTCATTCACCTAATTAAGCACCCATCTGACCATTCTGACAGTTTTATTGGACCCCCATTAGGTTTTACAACCGTTCCTAAAGTTCTGGATACATTAGGCCATCATACTGTCCCTCTGGGGAAATTATCGCAATTTACTCTACCTTTTCAAGCAGTACAGTATATTAAAAAGTGAGAGGTCAGACAAACATCTTTTATAAGGACATGACAATGTACTTAAAAGTTTGTATAACTTTTTTTTTCCAAAACAAGTGAGAATCCTTGAGCTTTTACTTTTTTTTCTGTACAGCTTTGCCTGCAGTTTATGTTTTATTTTATTTTTTGTCCTTACCTGGAGGACAGGGACTTGGCTTTGTGCTGCCTTTAGGGCAGTGGTGACCTGCAGGACACACGTCGCCGTGAAACTGACCTAGACGTGGATCATCGGCAAATAAAGCTGCAGGTGGCAAATCTCCTGTAACAGAGTTAAACTTTTATTAGGTGTCTTTATTCATTATATTTGTGGGTGAACTAGAAAAATAAAAAGAATGTCAAGAAAAACACAAAATGCTTGCGTAATGTTCCTTTAAGGCTTTCACAGCACTGCTAAGTCAAAAGCCATGCAAAGGTTAAATAAAACCAAAAAAGGTGCTAAGAACAAATTTGCATTGCAAAGTACTTTTAAAGGCTGTGTCAGATTATATTACCTTTTCATAAATAAAAAAAATGTACTACTAAAAGTTGAACATGCTGCCATGAATATATTTAACATTATGTAAAGGGAAGAATAAGTTACCCGTGACATTTCTCAAAGGTGTGGCAGTTCTGGACCCCTCTCTGCAATAAAAGCCAGGATTACAGGGCCCCGACGGGGCGACAGCACCAGCCTCAGCGCAGTAGTGTCCAGGCAAGCAGGGCTGACATGCTTCTATAGAAACAGCCCCTACAGAAAATAATAAAATAAAATAAATAAATGTGCAGTTGATACTGAACAGACACATAAAACTAATGTGTCATTTCTACGGTATGTCTATGTCATTATTTTTCGATTAACTGTAAATCAGGTTGACGCCAGAAACTTGTAATAAGCTGTAGATGATTCAATGACTTCGATTCAATGACTGCTTTTGAGTTTTATAAAAAATATAATAAATTAAAACCCGGTGGATCATGAGATATTTTGCTAACAGACAGACAAACAAACGTGCACACATACAGACACATGATTGTCCACCTTTCTTTACAGAAGTGATGAAAATGACAGTAAAATAAAATATTTTCACTTTGGTAACTGTTCAAAAATAGCCTCAGATTATTTTGTACATACAGTACTGTACTCATTACTTTGTGGTTCGACTTTGGCTGTCTCGCTCTTTCGCGGTTTTTCAACTATTGTTAACTTTAAGATTACTCACACGATTGGGATGGTACGGGATAAAAAGTTTATGAATTTAAACACTTCGGACAGGCACCGTCAACTTGTTGTTTTCGTTCATTAAGCCTATACTGTAACACCAGTAAAAAGAACTACACTACCCAGAAGCCAACAGTGCTTCCGGACACTGCTTTCTGCCGAAATTTATTAACCTTTATTTAACCAGGCAAATCCCATTGAGATCACATATCTCTTTTGCAAGGGAGACCTGGGCCTGAAGGCAGCCTAGCATACATGTTTTTGGTTGTGGGAGGAAACCGGAGTACCCGGAGAAAACTCACGCAAGAGAAGAACATACAAACTCCACACAGAAAGACCCCAGGGCCAACTGGGGATTGAACCCAGGACCTTCTTGCTGTGAGGCAACAGTGATAACCACTGAGCCGTCATGCTGCCATATACAAGTAGAAAAGGATAGTTTAGCAATGCAAAGTAAGAAGTAACAATCTATTAAAGCTGCTATATGTAACTTTTCTAACAATATATTTTTAACATATTTCTTCACTCTGTCACTAGATTGATGTTAGAGAGGTAATCTCTGAAAAAAAACTAAAAAAAAATATTGTCCCCTTGCTTCTCCAGGTGGTAAATAAGCATTTCTAAAAAGAAAAAGTGACCCGCCATTTTCCAGCCAATAAAAACAAAGTTTGTAACCAGCCAATAAAAACCGAGCTTGAATTTGAATCAGCCAATAAAAACAGAGCTTGAATTTGAATCAGCCAATAAAAACAGAGCTTGAATTTGAATTTCAACAGACCACAAGGGGGCAGAGCCATATATGGCTCTGAGGGGGAGGGATCAGAATGCTTTGCTTGTTGAAATTTTTTCTAAGTGCTGATGTTCTACAGAAACTGCAGACTTCACCTTTAAGCTGACAGAACTGGCAGGAAAGTTGCAAACAATCCTGAAGCTTCCTGGAGCTCAATTATTCACGCACACATCAACCTGGACGGGATGGTGGGCTTCCTTACTGCAGGGTAGGTCTGCAGAACCAGAACTGAGCCCAACCGGAACCGAGCTGCTGTTCTGCAGAGCTGGTGAGTAAAAATTTCAGTACAGTAGTCCCTCGCTACTTCGTGGTTTGTTTAATGCGGATTCGCTTTATCGCAGTTTTTCAAAATAAGATTGGACATGACACATAATTGCCTGATTGATGGATGAGCAGCACGATTGGCATGACATTTTTATATATATATAAAATAATTTTTTATATATATATATATATATAGTTCTTCTTTCGGCTTCTTCCTTCGTCAGGCGTCGCCACAGCGAAGTAAGTCACACGAAGACTTAGCAATTGTTTTTACGCCGGGTGCCCTTCCTGACACAACCACAGACCACCGAGCTACCACATCCCTCTGTGTGGAGCAGAAAATTGCTATATAGGGTGCCCGGGGAAGCAGATGGTGGGAGTTAAGGGCCTTGCTCAAGGGCTCAGAGTGTAGCAGATGAAGGTGAAGACAAGTGTGACAGCTTCACTTATCGCACCCACATTTTTGATGTTGTCAGTACCTGGGCTTGAACTGGTGACCTTCCGATCACAAGCTCACCTTCTCTAACCTCTGCGCCACCACTCCCCCAGTTTATTAAAAATAAATTATTTTTAAATTATTTAGCACCTGTTGCACCTTTGTGCAGCCCACACTGCAGGATAAGCTTCCTCCTGCAGCTAATCAGCTGATCTCCGTGCAGAGTGGAGAAGTGGGTGTGGCCAAGAGCACCCACTTCAAAGAGCAAAGAGCAGTTGAGGCAGAGAGCTGAATTCATGACATTCTGTGCTCTTTTAGGGCGTTAAGAGTTTAGAAACATTGTTTAGAATATTGCAAGAGTGTGGGAAGGGTTTAAAACACACACACACACATATA
>JBBPBX010000834.1:58122-70622 GCA_038048925.1 Garcialebias charrua
TATATATATACTAAAATAAACAACTACCAGTATACCAGTACTTACTACTTGTACTTCTATCCATACTTTGTGGTTTTTCACTTATCGCAGGGCTTAAGGCTACGTATCCCCCGCGATAAACGAGGGACTATTGTACTGTACATATACGTATGTTTGAAACTCACTCTTTGTTGAAATCAGGTCTCTCTTGTAAATGAGCCCTCGAGGCTCAATGGGATTAACCTGTCTAAATAAAGGTTGAATTAATGTTGTTAAAATGACATATAGTAGGTTTAAGAGTTTGGAACACTGCAAGAGTGTGGGAAGGGTTTATAAACCCTTAAAATATATATAAATACTAAAATAAATATAGCATTCCTACTTGGCGGTTTTTCACCTATCATGGTGGTGTGTAGAACGTAACCCCCGTGATAACTGAGGGACTACTGTATTGTGTGTATACTATGGATAACTGTCCCTCTGTTAAATAGCTGAAAGTAGTTTGTCACCATCCATGAAGCTGAAAGTGCCTGCAGGACATGGGATCATGTAGCTTGTCGCCTGTGGGCAATAGGACCCTGCAGAACACCGTCCTCCTGTTGGGCCCTCCTCTGGTTGGGCAGAAACTGAACCATGGATGCAGATGTAACTATAGAGGGCGAAAGAGAGAGTGCCATAACTAAACAAGGCAAATAATAGACAAGACTAATGGGATTAAACTACAGCAGTATATCTTCTATAATCTGTATTTGTACACAATAATAAAAATTAATTCAGTTTGCATGATTTTACCCTGGAGAGCAGACCCCAGTGGGAGCAGACAGTCCAGATGAACTGCAGAATCTCCCAGGTGGGCAGAGCTCACAGGCCGATTTATTGGACAATCCCATCTGGCTGCTGAATGTGCCAGCTGGGCATGGAAATGCTACACCAGTCTGCGTTCCTGTAGATAAATACGTATTGTGTCTGCAGATGGTCCAGGGCTAAGCATCAAAGAACAATTTATGAAGACCATGGCTATCTTGATTATGTTCACTGATGGTGATTAACATAATTAGAAAGCTATTTAGTGGCAAGTGTAATTTTTCAAGAATGAACTTTTTGTCCCACTAACTCTGAGCTGTCACATTTTTGTGTATTTGTGATAACATGATGTGATAGCACTGCACATTTGTCATTGATGTGTTATAATAGGTGTGGCCTACCAGGTGGGCAATAATGTCCTTTAGGACACAGCATAGGAGTGCGAGTTCCAGACACCTGCCCAGTGTCAGCATCCACTGAGCCTGCACAGAAAAATCCTGCCAGACATTCAATACAGTCTGCCTGCAAAAGGGACAGTTGTGGACATTAATACAGGATGTGTAAAATGATGACAAGAATACAGCCAAAAGTAGGTGATGAAAAATTTAGCTTTCTCTTTTCTTTTTGTTCTTCTAAGAGTCAGAGCTTAGAAGCGGGGTTTTATGAACCATATTGAATTATACCATACTGGTTGTAGATAGCTCTTTCAATTATGTGTGTGGTGAAACAGGGTTTATTTCTCACTGGATTGACAAGCTAACTGCTAAGCAGAGAAACACAAATATATTGCCACCATTTTTTAAACAATTTCAAACTTAAATATTTCTTAGTAGCTCAGTCTAATGCTACTTAAAACATTTTTTACCATACATCAAGGTCATTTTCAATGCTAGCCAAATTATTATGCTATTTTTCAAGAAGACTCCCAGGCTAACACTACAGTTAGCTGCCTCTGCTCTAACCAACCAAAACATTCCAATTGTTATAAATAACCATTTATGAAAAACTCACAGTGATGTAAAGGTTTTGAAAACAGCATTTGCATAATCATCTATGAAATGTTTGAGATTAAAATTGTTTTAAAAGGACAACAAATTACTGAGTCCTTGACCATTCAAAATCTATCTAAAACAGATAAGATATTTTTGCTCATATTTTTTTTTTTTTATTCATTTCAAATAAAAAATACAGCAATTTAATATACACGACACAAGACATACAATATAATTTTAAAATGAAGGGTGGCAGAATGAAGAGAGTATCTTATTCTATCTGCCCCCATTGTACAGAACAAATCAATTCGAACAGAAAACCTTCAATAAGCAACTAGAAAAAAGAGAGAAATACACGTATGCATAATAATAATAAGTCAAGAAAACAAAAAAAAAGTAACGACACATGTAGTTAACAATTTTGACACTAGACAAGATAAGTTATTTTATATATATTTTTGCAATTTTTTTTAAATCATATTCTTAAATGAGGATATTGATTTTGCATTTTTAATTTCGACTTCCAAATTATCTAATTCCTTGGATCGAGGTTGACCGACCCCTCAAACTGGTTCTAAATTTCAGTCTCACAAAAATCTCAATTCCCTTTAAACTACAACAACTTTGACGTTTAACAAAGCGTGTGAGAATATTCGAAGGTAATTCATTTGTGTGAGCTTTGTATAAAACTGAAAGAATATTATAGTCCACTAAATCATGGAATTTTAATAACTTCAATTTGTGAAATAAAACACTAGATGGGTGACAATAGTGTTTCCCAGTGATTATTCTTATGGCTCTTTTCTGTACGACAAAAACCGGCTCGGTGAATGTCTTACATGCCTTACCCCAAACTTCGACACAGTAAATGATGTGCGGGACAATAATTGAGTTGTACAACAAGTACAGAGCTCCATCAAATTCTTAACTTTATACAGAACAGCAATTGATGTAGCTATCCTTTTTTTAACAGAATTAATATGATGCTTCCACGTCAATTTGTCATCGATAGTGACCCCCAGAAACTTTATTTGACTAACTCTGCAGATTTCCACACCATCAATATTTATTGTAACCTCAACAGATTCCTTTTTTGTATTGAATATCATGTACTTAGTTTTATCCAGATTAAGGGATAATTTGTTTGATTTAAACCAATTTTGAATTTTCAGTAATTCATTATTCACAAGCTCGGACATCTGCTTCATATCATTACCATAATATAGGAACGTAGTGTCGTCAGCAAAGAGAATACATTTGAAAAAATCAGACACATTCACCAAGTCATTTACATACAGAACGAACAGTTTTGGGCTGATTATAGAGCCCTGAGGGACTCCACAAGTGATATTACAGAAAGTAGATCGAACATCATTTATTTGTACAAATTGTTTTCTATTTCTGAGATAGCTAATATAATAATAATAATAATGTCTATTCCTGTCATCTGCATATGTTCCCATACACAGACGAAATTCGTCTCTGCATTTAACCCAACCACCTACCAGGTGGTGCAGTGAGCAGCCCGAAAGCGCCCGGGGAGCTGGAGAAATAGGTGTGCACTCATAGACACCCCAAGCTGGGTAGTGACCGGGGCGCGAACCCGCGACCTTCGGATCCGTAGTCAAAAACCCTGCCACTAGACCATCTTGGCTCCCAGTTACCCACTGTAGAGCTGTTCTAATCTTCAAAAGATCTGAATAAACCCTTTTAAGATGTCTTAAAACATTTGCTACTTAATGACAGCTGCATGCATTCAACCAGTCTTCAACATTCAAAAACAGCTTTACAGTAAAAAAAATATATATTTAACGTTGTCTGTTCAATCACTGTCATGGTGAATTTATTTTTATTAAACATATTAAATGGAAGCACTTTGAGTTTTAACATATTATAAATATACTGCAAGTAACTGTGTATCCATATTTTCCTTACCTGTCCAGGTAAATTCTGGTAGGTCCCAGGTAAGCAGGGCACCTGCCTCATAGATCCAGATGGGCACATGTTTCCAGGTGAGCACGTTACTGATTCCTGCAGGTTGTTATTTTCTCTGCCTGGGCAGTAAGATCCAGACGAACACACATGGGAAGGAAAAGAGAGCCCTCTGCTGACACACTGGAAGCCTAAAATTCAAATATATTTTAAGAGATCAGTAAGACTGTGGGATCTCTGCCGAACGGCTCAAATTATGTCATGAAAGCATTATCTGCACATAAATAAGTTCCAACCTGGAGGACAAGGCAGGCAGTCAGAGGCATGTCTGTTTCTGGTTGTGTTGCTGTAAGATCCTACAGGACAGGGGCTGGGTGCTGAAGAACCCTGAGAGCAGTAATGCCCTTCAGGACATCTATCACCCGTCACCCCTCCGTCCTCCGGTGTGGGTGACCGAGCCCCGGAGAGGCAGTAGTAACCTGCACTACACAAGCCTGATGCCTCATCTTTGCCAGGGGATGCACAGAATGAGCCTGAATAAAGACGTGAAATCGAGAGGAATTAAAAATCACCCAGAAAATCTTCACCCAAAGGTAAAATTATCAAATCAATCCTAGCGGGCCTAAATTACAAAGTATATTTAGAAAATGCTGCTGCTTTTAATGACATTTTAACAACTCGTTTCTTTGAAGTGGGCTATTTTAACAGACTAATTACCATCATGGTCATTTACCACGGGTCATATGCTAAACCTTAACAGACACTAGACATCATTAGCAGTGAATGATGTGCGACCTGGAAGGCACGGCAAGCAGTCCTGAAGTTTTGTCATCCGAGTGTGAGGACTGAATGATCCAGCTGGACAAGGGTACTGGTGTTTGGACCATGTCCCGGCTGGACAGTAATGACCCGCTGGACACAGAAAACTCTCTGATAGAGAGCCGTCTTTCCTGCTAGGGCAATAAAATCTGAAACAAAAATGCAACAATGGTTTTAAAACAGGGTTTGCAGGGACGCTAAAGTGTGCAGACGAAAAGTAAAATCACGTATGTGTGTAATCAAAGGCATGAACCCTACATACTCTATGCTACTGCTATTACAGTTCTTGAAAGTGCATTCATGTTTGTATGTGGAAATCTGTAGGTGTTTACAATTAATAGAAACAGTGTGTGCAGCTGATAGAGTTTACCCCTGGGGACAGGTACTGCAGCTGGCTCGACCTTCTTCTGTGCTGATGGTTCCCAAGGGGCAGTGTTGAGGAGCTACAGAGCCCCCTGAACAGTAATAACCTGCTTGTGTGAAGACAAGCGTCATGAAAGATAGGCACACACACAAAAACACACACAATCCACAAGAAAAACAGGGTTCAATTTCTACTCTGTGCAGAGCTGCTGCTTATGTTCAGCCCCATTAGCCTTCTTGAAAGAGTCTATTGTTTGCCTCTAATCTCAGCTTACTTTGAGCTTATGTAAATGAAAAATGTGATTATGTGTTTTAAAATACCCCATAGGTTTTGGTTTGTAATGTATAGTTAACACTACTGCATGCTGCCAATATAACAGCAACTTGATCTAATTAGTCCCACATTGTTCTAGTTTTCCTTGAAGTTTCAGGAATGCTTCCTCGCGCAGTTTACTCTCATTTGTTTTATCTTGATCAAATACAGAAAACTCTTTTTCAAGAGCCAGATCACCTTTTGGACATGGTCCTCCACGGCTGTCTGTAAAAGGCGGGTCAGGACGATCTGCACCCCCCAGACAGAAGAAACCTTCCCAGCATCGTCCTGAAGGAGCTGAAAGCCCCTCAGTAGTGCAGTAGTAGCCTGGGAGACAAAGCTGACAATCCTCCTACGAGGAAGACAAATATCAACATGAAGAAATAACTTTAAAATGTAATAAATAAATAAGCTGAAGCACTGATTTGATACAAAATTTATTATCAACTGAATGGAAAAGCAAATGGAAATCAGCCAGTATAGCTTAACGTCACAACTTTACAATAAACTGAAGGATTTGGATTCATTCATATACAGTACACTGTATTTATTTTAAACTACCATAATTTCTGGAGTATAAGTCGCTACTTTTTTCACATGCTTTGAACATCGCTGCTTAGACAATGTTGCAGCTTATTTATTTATTTATTTATTTTTGATGGGCTAACGGGCTTCAAGCCACCAAAACATTTAGCCTTGTCACATCCAGGCGCTCACATAGCTGCCCAATACCTGTCTCTCTTGGGGGGTGAACCCTCATAACTCAATGAGACTGCCTGTATAAGTAAAGGTTAAAAATATAAATAAATAAAAAAGTCTGACCAATGAAATTACCGAACAGGTCACAGTGGACCAATGAAACTTGGTTTCATTGGTCCACTGGGGAAGGGGAGAATGAAGTTTCCGCTCCTCCCATTCTCTCCTCTCCTGTCCTCTCCATTGTGCCTCCAGGGAGGGGGAAAACGTGATGAAGAGGATAGCACAAGCTCATGGGCGCAGTGTACAGCATATATATGTCTGTGGTGTGCAGGAGGAAGATGAAAATAGCGCTCAATGACTTCTTGGTAGGCTACTGTGTTGTTTTTTACCAGCCGTGTTACTGGCACTGTTCAGAAAAAACACATTTACTGTACGTATTTTTGTTTGTTACTGGTACGTATTTAATAAAAAGTTTTTAAAAATTCTGTGTAAATATCTCATGGTACAATATGGATACATATGGCTTATACACAAGTGTGGCCTACATATATATGTACAAAAAAAAAGTTTTGGGATTTACTGGGCGTGGCTTATATTCAGGTGCGCTCAATAGTCTGGAAATTACAGTAATAAAGATACAATTATCTTAGTTTGTCTCGAGCCAATCAAACATGCAGAAGCTGTATAAAGTTGGAATCTCAACCACCATCCAGATGACATTTGAAGTGGAAAGGCTTCACTGTCAGTCACCGTCAAAGAAGACAGGTGTGTAATGTCGAGTGAAAGTCACCTTGGAGGTTAATTTGCTGATGTTAGAGAAAGTTCCTCGTGGACAAGGCAATGGAAATGCAGTGGCCTGGGGACAATAATGACCAATGGGACAAGGCCCTCCATCCCCTGGTAAAAAAAACAGACAGACATTTTATTAGTCATCCCAATAATTAAAAAGCCAATTCCTAATTAACACAAATACCCGTATTTTCCAGTGTATAGGTCACACCTTTTTATGGTTTTTTTTTCAAGGCCTGCGACCTATACACCGGTGCGACCTATATATGGCTTGTTATCACTTTCGGCTAAACAAATTTTTAAATCCAGCTCATTTCACAATTACGTTCATTTATTAAGGAAAAGTTCAGCTCAGACACATATTTGCTATAATTTTTATCAAACAAATAATTGTTTTTAAGTGTTAATCTTCTTAAAAGCCTTGCTGTGCGCTCCTGTGGCAGACATTTGCAGCAGAGCTAAACGTAGGTGCGACCTATACACCGGTGCAACCTATCTAGGGATTTTTCCAGTCTATTGATGATAATTGGACAATGCGACCTATACACCGGTGTGACCTATACACCAGAAAATACGGTAATATAATGCTATGGCAAAACAACATTTTGATGCTTCCAAAATAAATATTCTCAATTTAACTCCAGTTTTTAAAAAGTGTTATTAGGAGCACATATGTGACAACATTTGTTTACCTGTATCCTGTGAGAGAGGTTGTGGGGAGATGTTTCCATATGAACAGTAATATCCCTCCTGGCATGGTCCAGTGACAGCTGTTCCATTTCTGGAAGAGCAGTAATGGCCTCCGTCGCAGTGCCTGCACTGGGACTCAGACCAATAGCCGGGATCGGAACCGTAAGTTCCTTCTGGACAGCTTTTCACATCAAATCCAGTTCCTTTGGGACAGTAAAACCCTGCAGGCCAAAGACAAACACATGGGAATGCACACATTTAAAAACAAAACTGAACAATAATAGAATAAGTACTTGTCATTGTCTAAGAGGTGAAAATTGTTGCTTATGCAACTCTTTATTGAAAATGTCATAAAAATAGCCCTTAACGTCTTTGTATATGTACCAACCTGCAGGACATAGGAACAAAGACCCAGACACACAGTACCAGCCTGGCACACACAGTTCACACTGAGAAGCTTGTGTAACAGTGACATAAGTCCCTGGATCACAGGGCACAGGTTGAGCAGTTCCCTCTGGGCAGTAGTGACCCTCAGGGCAGAGTCCCCCTGTAATTCCATCAGTGGGGGTGGATGTGACAGCTCCCTCAGTGCAGAAATATCTGCATGGGAAAACATGACAACGTAAAAAATACAACACAATCTGCTGGCTTCCTTAGATAGATGATTTTTACTAATTGGCATTTTTAAATGTATGTGAATGTTTCTGTTCAGCGCCCTGAGATGACTTCTGTTGTGACTTGGTGCTATTTAAATAAACTGAAGTGAATAAAATAAGAATGATAAAAAATGTATACAAGTGATATTTAAAGTGACATTAAAATATACTGAAATGTTTTTTTGTGGGAATGTTAGAAACAATTTATCATGCTACTTCTTGTAAATATTTTTTTTTAATTACATGTTTGGAAAAATGAAATACAATTTTAATTGGATCGATGGGCTAATGAATAGTCCAAGCAAGGCCAAAATGAAAATAGATTACTCTCATCTTTAAAAAAAAAAAAGCTCCTAGCAATTCATGCAAATGCCAATTTGTAAATCTTTACATTGCTACAGTTTTACATTGCATGCCTATTTACATAGGTTGTTATGGTTATTTACAACCTCAAATACCAGCAGCAAAGAGCACTAGCTGTAGCACTTCCTGTGTAGTTGGCACACACTGTAATAATGTTTGAGCAATTCTGCTAAACTACAACATGATGTGAAATCAATAAGATTTCTGAGATTGTATTCAGCAATCTACTTTCGCCTGCATGAACTAGCTGTTAGCTCATCAGTCTAGTCAGAAATAAACTACATTTATTGGAATGGAGGCCATATCGTCTAAAAGAGGTATGATGTTAATTGTTGGTGACATTTCCATTGAACTCCATTTCAATCGATCTGAACTATCGCTTTAACCCTCAGATTCATAAGTTGGTTTACCCTTCACTGCAGAATCCAGTGGGTTTAGTGAGGCCAGCAGAGTTGCAGTAAAATCCCCCCGAACAGGCTTTACAATCATCTTGGCTACGCAGGCCTGAACTGTTTGACCAGCTTCCTTTAGGGCAGACTTCAGGAGCTGTGGTGCCTGCACAGTCGACACAAATCAGCACTCAGCCAAACTCAAATAAACACATTAATAAAAAGTATTGCAATTCACCATACATCACATTTACCTAAGTTAAACATCATGACAACATTTCGAACAAAACGACCGAAATAAATGTGCAAGTTAACAAGTGAGGCGTTCGTATAAATCAGCGATTATTGGGTAGGAGCGTTGAGCAACTTGAAACGGGGAATTTGCCCTGCAGCAGCATTTTTAAAAGCTGAGTTGGCCAAGGAAAAGAGGGCAAGTGTGCAAATTATTTCAAAGACAATTGTTAAAAAAGGTTACGTTATATGTTGTCAGAACTTGCTGTAGGCCTTTATGTGGTATAAGCATGAATAAAACATTACATCCATGCAATAAAATGGGCCAAAATGGTAATAGATAAATCTGCTTAGATTAGCCTGAAAAGTAAGAATGACATCAGTAGTATGTAGCAAATAATGTTAAGTTAACAATGTGGAACTCCTGGAAGATGATCAGTGGTATAGAAACATTCATCAAAGCTACAAGGGTCACCATGTTGGGGAAAGACAAGAACCAACCTGAGGCGCAGTAGTGACCAGGAGGGCACAGGGAGCCTGAGAGTCCTTCCAGGGGTCTGGGAGAGGATGCGCCAAGCTTGCAAAAGTAACCAGCGTGGCATGATCCTTTAGGTAAAACAACAACATGTCATATTTTCATCATAGACCAATCCATATTAAAAAATGCTGGAGACCACAGATTCTGGAATGGTTTCGCACTCCACTAAAACATGATCAGCTCATTTGTAATCACTGGTCCAAAAACAAACTGTTACTCTTATTCCCTGACGGAAATACTTCACAATTTGATGAAAATAAAACTTGTTTGCTCCGCAAGTTATCAAAAAGGTAGCAATTAAAATTAAAGTCCAATTAAATATTCAAAACGGACACAAGAAATTGTTGTTTTTAACCTTACATAAGTTCAAGTTCAAGGTTCTTTATTGTCATTAACATCACATGTGGTACGTGGGGTGGAACAAAATTGTGTACACAGGGTCCCAGTTACACTCAAAATAGCAAAAATATAGAGTATAAAAATAAGCAGTATACAGTATAAGGATCTTAAGATATACACTAAATACTAATAATGTAAAACAATATAGTATATTAAACAGCAGCCTGATCATGAGATTGTAGGCGACATAAACATGTCACCTTCATTTGAGATGGATATACAAGACTGTAGAAGCATTATTGGTGAAATTACAACAAAACGTTGAAAGTCATCTCTGTTCTTCTCACCTGCCGGTTCAGAAAGTCCAACAGAAGGACAGTAACGTCCAGCTGTGCATGGAAGACAGTCAGCTGGGCTGTCTGTGCGCTCTCTAGGGTTGAAGGTGCCTACAGGGCAGGGGTGTTGGTTGGGTAGGGCTGTACCTGCACGACAGTAATGTCCTTTAGGGCAGGGCCTTGGCACGGAGGCGTTGGCTAATCCCAGTCTCGAATCACAATAGTACCCTTGAGAGAGGAGAATTGCACATTTTAAGACTGATGCCAGAATGGAAAAGTTCATAAATCAAGTATTTTTTTATTTTATTTTGTAAGTTCCTAATTTAACTAATATAAATAGAACAAATCCATGAAAAGCCACCAGCTTCAACAAATAGACACAACAATATAATTTGCTTTCTAGGGGAGGCTAATATACTGTATATACATGTATATAATTCTCCTACCTGGTTCACAGACAATGCAGGATGATTGTTTGTCTCTATCCTGATATGTTCCTGAAGGACAGGGTTCTGGTGCTGGACTACCCTCTAAGCAGAAGTGACCAGAAGGACATGGCAGAGCGGTCGCCACATTCTGACCAGGAGGACACCAGTAGCCTATAAATGGAAACGGAATGGAGTTTAGGGAGACAGATAAGGCCTTTATCAAAGGGTGTGCATAACACACAACCTGTTGTTTAAAAAATCTGCTCCTGGAAGGAGTCAGGAAACAGAAGTGACTGACCCTGACTGCAAGGTCCGGTTGGAGTCCTCAGGCCTGCTTCTTTGCAGTAGGAACCTGCTGTACAGGGTTGACAGCCCGCTTCATTAGTCAGACCAGACACTGGGGAGAAGGTACCAGCTGGACACAACTCTGGCTCTCCAGAGCCTTCAGCTACAGAAACAGGTGAAGAAGGCAGGAAAAAAAGAGCAACAGAACTTATAAGAAGTAGGCCTGTCACAATAACAAATTTTGCTGGGCGATTGTCTCAGAAATTATTGCGATAAACGATAATATTGTTTGAAATTTGACAATAATTAGTAATGATTGTCAAATTTAAGAAGAAATGTTTGTTTGTCAATTTGTTTTGCATGTAGTACCTTTTTTCAACCACCGGATGGCAGTAGAAGATTGTTTGAATTGAAGGATGGATAGTGAGGGAGCGAGCGTTGTGTGTCTTTGAGAAAAATGGGAGGGAGGCCCCTTGACGTGACATGGGCTGTCTCTCTTTGGTTCTCAAAATGGCGGACGCTTAGTGCGGTTTGAGCTCTTTAGCATAGCATTTTTCACACAAAGCTTTTAATAAAAAAATCAATAAACAAGTTCTCAGCTTTTTTTTTGCTGAGAAAAACAACTTTTTACATGAAGATACAGGTTTCAAATGTGAATTTTGGAGCTTCGACAAGACAGAGTTTTTTATCCCCCAAGGTTGGCTTGTTAGCTTAGCTCGTAGCTTAGCTGCTTTTAACGATCCAAAAATGTGATTTTGTGTGGTTAAAACAGATTTTAAAGAAAAGAGAAGTGGAGGGGTCAGTGAAGAGCACCGGAGTTGAGCCTTTTGTCATCCAGTGTTTCAATAGAAAGAGAGAGACACGAAGAAACGATAAAACCGATAAATGAAAATGAGGTCGATAATTTTCATTTATCATGCGATTAATTTATTGTTTATTGCAACAGGCCTAATACGAAGATGAACTAAGCATAATGAGAAGGAAACATCAGAACTTAATCAATAATTTAACATAAAAAGGAACAAGTTGACTCATTTGAAGTTTAAAAGATTGTTTTATTTTTTTCTGTTTCTCATTTTCTAGTGCGCTCATAATTACTGTTGTATTTTCTTACAGATTGCTTTCAACACAGAGAAGAAATGGGATTGTTTGTACAAAGTATTCATTCTTGGTTGGACTTTCATATGTTAGAAGTATGAATCAATGATTGTGCATCCTACACTCAAAATATGTGACGAATGCTAGACATGTCTGATTTAATGTATTACTGTTTCACCAAACTCTGCTTTAAAAGAGGCCTTAAATCAACTTAGGAAGGCTCAGCCTTATGAATAAAGCTGGACTCACCACAGAACATTCCAGGGGGGCAGATGTTGCCTGTTTCTCCATCTGTCGGCCTGGCCCTCGTGGCCCCTCCAATACAATAATACCCAGGGGAGCAAGGACCCATTGGCAGAGATGAACCTTTTGGGCAACATGAACATAGTGTTATGTTAAATTCACCCTGATTAGAATGTCTTTTACCATAAGACAAATATCCCCTTCAGCAAAACAAC
>JBBPBX010000834.1:75622-94103 GCA_038048925.1 Garcialebias charrua
GGAAGCTAGGCTGCGTGACTGTGACTGCGCGCTCGGAAGGAATGAACAAAGACACCGTTACACACCAGCTTTGCATCTTCCAGACACGTTGGTCAGCCGTTCTTTCTCACAGTAGTGTCCTGGAGGACAAGGCAGGCAGCTGTCCAAACTCTGAGTCATGGGCTCTGGGTTGTAGTATCCTCGTGGACAAGGAAACTGGGTAGCGTGCTTGGTTCCTGCACATATAACACAAATGCATTTTAGATGAGACACCACTGCTGTGTGGGGGGGGGGGTTTAAAAACATTGGTATATGTTGTTTCCACATGAGGAAAGTCGTTCACTAAGGCAGAAACTGCTTATCAGAGAAAAAACAAGCTACAAGTATCTTTTGTTGCAGAAATTCAACTGAAATCAAATAAAGTGTTCAATAATTTTAAAAGCACAAGAAAAATACATAGCTGGTTGTGTTTTGCGTGACAGTACCATCGGGACAGTAGAATCCAGGGGGGCAGGGGAACTTGGTAAAATTGCCAGTCTTTTCTGGACAGTAATATCCTGCAGGGCAGCGGGAACACGCTGGCTGAGCGGTCAGGTTGGTGTAGGTTCCAGCAGGGCAGGGCGCTGGCCTGGCACTGGCCTGGGGGCAGTAGTGACTCAATGGGCAGAGCCCTCCTTCTGAGCCTGGAGAGAAAATGCAATAAAATGTGCTAGAACACTGAAATCATCACTGCCTAGCTCTTAATGTGATGAATCTAGTTGGAAGTGCATGATTAATTCAGTAATCATTCATTCAATCAAACACACTCCCACATCCAGGATGTCCTGTAATCATCAGCTTCTGCTTCTCTTCCATACAAGCCTTATTCACCCGCGCCTTATTCATAAGATTGTTATTCATACACATTCTGCACCCTTTTATTTCATTGACTGCAACAAAAAAAAATCAATGAGCATCATTGTTTTGCTTATATTTCAAGATGAAGAAATTGATTTCTATCTGCAGAAAACAGTGACGTGTACACATGATCCATATTCTGATTTCCTACCCGTGCTTGATGTGTCTCCGCCTGGACAATAGGATCCTGCCTGACACTGACCAGATGGATGCGTAAGACCTGCCGTGGCACAGAATTGACCCGCCGGACATGGAGTACAGCCAGAGGCGTCCATCAAGTATAGACTGCAAGCATAAAACTGTTGAGCGCATGCATGGAAACGCATCCGAGGCTACCTGGTAAAATAATGTTTTAGTTTTGGTCCAGCAACCTGTCAGAGTATGTCCCAGGCTGGCAGGGCAGAGGGAGACTGGTTCCCTCAGGACAGTACCTCCCCTGTGGACACACTCCTCCTATTCCTGTGCTGAAGTTGCCATCAGGATTCTCAAAGTTTACACCTGCAAACATCAAGAATTTGACTATTGAATTCAGTCATTCTCATCCACGTTTTTGAGTGAAAAGAAATAAATATCTTTACAAAGACACGTTTTACGTAGCATACCTGCTGTGCAGTAGTACCCAGCCTGACAAGGCCCACTGGGTTCAAACAGGCCCCAGTCCTCACAGTAGAAACCTGCAGGAAACACCACTGAATGTTCATAACAAAAGCTCATCACATCATAACGCAGCCCTCATTTACTAAATGAAATATGATGAAAGCCTAAATTGGGGCATCTAACTTTTATAAATTAGTTTAAACCCACACTGTAAATAAATTACAGTTTAATAAATGGAAACTCATTTCAGCTGCACACCTTCTGAGCAGAATATTAATTCCTTTTAGAGACAGAGAAAAGTGTGAAGCAATGCTCTCACCTGCTGGACAAATGAGGCACTGCTCCACCTGACTGAGACCCAGCTGAGGGCTGTAGGTGCCAGGCGGGCAGGGCAGAATGCCCTCAACTCCACCACCGAGACAGTAGTGACCTGCTGGACAGGACTGCACACCTTCTCCTGACAGACAGTACGTCCCTGATGGACAGTCATCGCACACGTCTGCTCCTTTGTTTGTACAAAAATGGAAGCAGATGGAAGATCTTCACTTTTCCTTTAAATCTTTTTCCTGGTATCAGATCTCACTTAAATAAGTATCTCTGTGTACCTGTTGAGTTTGAGTAGGTCCCATCAGGGCAAGGTGTAGGAAAAGCTGAGCCCAAAGGACAGTAGTGTCCAATTGGACACGTGCCTCCTGTCACAACGTCTGAGGGCTTTGAAAACTCTGCACCTCCTGAACAATAATAACCTATAAGTCAGAAAATACAAAACCTCTATTTTAAAAAAATGCTCAAACTATAAATATCCTTTCATTAATAATACAATATGTTTGAAATAATCCACAGGTGAAGAATGAGACAAAGATATAGGAATATTTTATTAAATACATTAAGATAGCCAAAGGTCACGCAGAAAACATTGATAGTTGTACAGTAGTCCCTCGCTACTTCGTGGTCCCACTTTCGCGGACTCGCTGTATCGCGGTTTTTCAAAGTAAGATTGAACACAAGAAATAAATAAATAAAATTACAGGATACATGATTGTCAACTTTAATATTACTCACATGCTTTGGATACTGGATACAGTACTGTACAGTACCCTGATGCATGCTCAATAATCCAGGTAGAAAAATCCAAAAAAGCTAAGTCTGGTGTCCAGAGGACCAGACTTAACTTTTTTGGAGTACTGTACAGTAAAAAGTTAACGGAAAAATAAAATACTTTGGTCAGGTGCCACCATTTTTGTAGTTTTATCTTAATAATCCTACACTTTATTCCATTTCCCAGAAGCCAACAGTGCCTTGCCCATTTCCTTCTGCTGAAAAACTAGGAAAGTTTTGATCTGAACGGAAAAAGTTTGGAGCTTATTACAGTGACTACATCTATTTTCCTCAGCTCCCCAGGCGCTGACCACGGCTGCTCACTGCACCACCTGGTGGTGGTTGGGTTAAATGCAGAGACCAATTTCATCTGTCAAGTATGGGAAACATACACAGATGACAAAAATGTGACATTTATTTTTTTTTGGTGCCCAGCAGATGCAGAGAGCCGCCCAGAATCAACCAAACCCAACCAGAACAGAACCGGACCTACAGACGCATCGGTGAATCTTGAGAGCTGGTAGCCAGCCCACGAGGACTTACGAGAAGGACGTGTGTCGCCGAAGGTCCGGCGCTTCATCCGGCGCTACATACAAGTACAAGTATGTTGTTAAAATTAGTAGGTTTAAGAGCTTAGAACATTGATTGTGGACTTCATCGTTGCAGGGTAGGTCTGCAGAAACGGAACCGAGTCAGACCAGAACCGAGAGCTCCTACTGTTCTGCTGAGCCGGTAAGTAAAATTTAGTACCGGTAACTACATATACAGTACTGTATGCACATTGTTAAAATGACGTAGGTTTAAGGGTTTAGAGCATTGCAAAAATGTGTTTCTAAAGCCTTAAAATAAATACTAAAATAAATAACGTCGCTACTTCGCAGATTTTCACTTATTGCGGGGGGTCTGGAAAGTAACACCCGCAATAAACGAGGGACTACTGTATATTGAATATTTAATGATACCTTTATCACATATTCCTGAAGGCTGGCTGAGTCCGGTGCTGTTGCAGTAAAGTCCAGGTGGGCAAGGCCAACAGGAGGAGAGATTCTGGGCTCCTCTAGAGCTGCTCCAGGTCCCCACAGGACATGGGTGCTGCTGTGGGTACTTGGTCCCTTGTGGACAGATGTAGCCTGCAGGACACACATCACCAGAGGCTACAGCAACCTGCAGGAGTTCACATAGTTGTTCATTACATATTTTCACAAGTCTTGTCATTTGCCAAAACAAAACTGAGGTCAACAGAATACGTTATCTTTTTTTTACTTCAAAATATGATGTTTTGTCATCTCTGCTTTCTTTAGACATTCAAAATGTGAAGCTGTGGGCAGTTTGAGCTGTCATTCAAGACCTACGCACCATCAAAAAAAGCTTCCAGAACACGGAAATAATTTGTTTAAACGAACACAAACGGGAATAAAACGTTGCTTTTAATGTACATTTATGTCAAATGACTGAAGCTAAATGGCACCACATGAGAAAAAAAAACCAACAGCTGTCATGAAATCGACATTCTGCCTCTAAACCCAGGACTTTTCTACCTCGTTAATTACCGTTTCTCCTTGTTTGTGCTCCCTCCCCCGCTCACAGCACCATGCTGACAAACTGCCTCACTTAAGCAAACTAAATTATAGGCATAAATCGCCAACAAGCACATAGCAAACAAATTATCATATGTGTCACCTTCATTTAAAAAAAAGAGGCAACACAGAACTTAGCATATCAGAGAACTGGGGCTATATTCATGAGACCAATAAAAAATATTTACAGTCTTTGCTGATGATTTGAGAACATAAAGCTAAAAGATTTTCAACTTTTTGGGGGGATCATACAAACACACTACTGTATTCATAAGCTGTTAAAATGTGTTGACATAGTGGACTTACAAACAGCTATTATCTTGTTTAAAGCAAAAAAAAAAAATTTCTTACTGTGAAACATTCAAAAGCTTTTCTCAAAACAAGAAGGACTTTATAATTTAAGAGAAAAGGGTGAATTTAAAACTTTAAAATTCAAAATCACAAGAAAAAGCTTTTGTAAATCAATACATGGGGTGAAGCTGTGGAATGGCTTAAACATGGAAATCAAGTAATGTTCAAACATAAAAATGGTTTAAAATTTCATTTAAGAAGATGGTCATCACTGCATATCAATGTGGGAAATAATGACTGCTGTTACTGCTATTATCAATGTTGTTAACAATTAATGAATTTATCAATTATTACTGCATTATAGTATATTGATCTAGAAAGAAATTTAACATGTTAAAAATGATTAATGCTTGATCATAATGGCATTGGCATGCATATATGAATGCATTGTACCAGTTATAGATATGGATATATAAAATACTAACTAAAAAATAATGTTATACTGTACCCAAGTTACCATGAATAGTAAATCATCGGATGATGCTATAAATGTAAGAGGGATAGGTGCAACAAGAAGTTTATACTTCTACCCACTCCTTTGAATGTGTAAATATGCTTTACTACTGTTCCTCCATCCATCCATCCATTTTCTTCCGCTTATCCGGGGTCGGGTCGCGGGGGTAGCAGCCTAAGTAGGGAGGCCCAGACTTCCCTCTCCCCAGCCACTTGGAGCAGCTCCTCCGGGGGAATCCCAAGGCGTTCCCAGGCCAGCCGAGAAACATAGTCCCTCCAGCGCGTCCTGGGTCTTCCTCTGGGTCTCCTCCCGGTGGGACATGCCCGGAACACCTCACCAGGGAGGCGTCCAGGAGGCATCCTAACCAGATGCCCGAGCCACCTCAACTGGCTCCTCTCGATGTGGAGAAGCAGCGGCTCTACTCCGAGTCCCTCCCGGATGACTGAGCTTCTCACCCTATCTCTAAGGGAGAGTCCAGCCACCCTGCGGAGAAAACTCATTTCAGCCGCTTGTATCCGAGATCTTGTTCTTTCGGTCATAACCCAAAGCTCATGACCATAGATGAGGGTGGGAACTACTGTTCCTTTTAGTTCATATTCTGTTTGCTTTTGTGTTAAATTGATTTTCTTTTTATATAACTTTGTTTATTCTTTTATTATACTACCCCTCCCTGGGCTGCCACCTTACCGTGGTGGAGGGGTTTGAGTGTCCCAATGATCCTAGGAGCTATGCTGTCAGGGGCTTCATGCCCCTAGTAGGGTCACCCAAGGCAGACAGGTCCTAGGTGAGGGACCAGACAAAGTGCAGCCCAAAAACCCCTATGATGAGTGAAATAAATGGACTAAGTTTTCCCTCGCCCGGACGCGGGTCACCGGGGCCCCACTCTGGAGCCAGGCCCAGAGGTGGGGCACGCTGGCGAGCGCCTGGTGGCCGGGCTTTTACCCATGGAGCCCGGCCGGGCACAGCCCGAAGAGGAGACGTGGGTCCCCCTTCCCATGGGCTCACCACCTGTGGGAGGGGCCAAAGGGGTGGTGGCCGAGGGCGGGGACCCTGGCGGTCTGATCCTCGGCTACAGAAGCTGGCCATTGGGACATGGAATGTCACCTCTCTGGTGGGGAAGGAGCCTGAGCTAGTGTGTGAGGTTGAGAGTTTCCGACTAGAAATAGTCGGACTCACCTCAACGCATGGCTCTGGCTCTGGAACCAGTTTCCTTGAGAGGGGTTGGACACTCTTCCACTCTGGAGTTGCCCCTGGTGAGAGGCGCCGAGCAGGAGTGGGCATACTGGTTGCCCCCCATCTTGGTGCCTGTACGTTGGGGTTCACCCCGGTGAACGAGAGGGTAGCCTCCCTTCGCCTACGTGTGGGGGGACGGGCTCTGACTGTTGTTTGTGCCTATGCACCAAACGGCAGCTCAGACTACCCACCCTTTTTGGAGTCCTTGGAGGGGGTATTGGAGAGTGCGCCTCCTGGGGACTCCCTTGTTCTACTGGGGGACTTCAACGCTCACGTGGGCAATGACAGTGAGACCTGGAGGGGTGTGGTTGGGAGGAACGGCCCCCCTGATCTGAACCAGAGTGGTGTTCTGTTATTGGACTTCTGTGCTCGTCATGGATTGTCCATAACGAACACCATGTTCAGGCATAAGGGTGTCCATATGTGCTCTTGGCACCAGGACACCCTAGGTCGCAGTTCGATGATCGACTTTGTTGTCGTCTCATCTGATCTGCGGCCGCATGTCTTGGACACTCGGGTGAAGAGAGGGGCGGAGCTGTCAACTGACCACTACCTGGTGGTGAGTTGGCTCCGATGGTGGGGGAGGATGCCGGTCAGACCTGGCAGACCCAAACGTATTGTGAGGGTCTGCTGGGAACGTCTGGCAGAGTCTCCCGTAAGACGGAGCTTTAACTCCCACCTCCGGGAGAGCTTTGAACACGTTCCAAGGGAGGCGGGGGACATTGAGCCCGAGTGGGCCATGTTTCGCGCCTCTATTGTCGAGGCAGCTTATCGGAGCTGTGGCCGCAAGGTTGTTGGTGCCTGTCGTGGTGGCAACCCTCGAACCCGGTGGTGGACACCGGCAGTGAGGGATGCTGTCAGGCTGAAGAAGGAGTCCTATTGGGCCTTTTTGGCTTGTGGGACCCCGGAAGCAGCTGATAGGTACCGGCAGTCCAAGCGGCATGCGGCTCGGGTGGTTGCTGAGGCAAAAACTCGGGCGTGGGAGGAGTTCGGAGAGGCCATGGAGAATGACTTCCGTACGGCTTCGAGGCGATTCTGGTCCACCATCCGGCGTCTCAGGGGGGGAAAGAGGTACGCGACCAACACCATTTATGGTGGGGGTGGCGTGCTGCTGACCTCAACTCGGGATGTTGTGAGTCGGTGGGCGGAATACTTCGAAGACCTCCTCAATCCTACTGGCACGTCTTCCACTGAGGAAGCGGAGCCTGGGGACTTTGGGTCGGGTTCTCCGATCTCTGGTGCTGAGGTCGCCGAGGTGGTTAAAAAGCTCTGCGGTGGCAAGGCTCCGGGGGTGGATGAGATTCGCCCGGAGTTCCTTAGGGCTCTGGATGTTGTAGGGTTGTGTTGGCTTACGCGACTCTGCAATATCGCGTGGACATCGGGGGCAGTTCCCTTGGATTGGCAGACTGGGGTGGTGGTTCCCCTATTCAAAAAGGGGGACCGTAGGGTGTGTTCCAACTATAGGGGGATCACACTCTTAAGCCTCCCTGGTAAGGTCTATTCAGGGGTTCTGGAGAGGAGGGTCCGTCGGATAGTCGAACCTCGGATTCAGGAGGAGCAGTGTGGTTTTCGTCCTGGTCGTGGAACACTGGACCAGCTCTACACCCTCAACAGGGTCCTGGAGGGTGCGTGGGAGTTTGCCCAACCAGTTTACATGTGCTTTGTGGACTTGGAGAAGGCATTCGACCGCGTCCCTCGGGGGGTTCTGTGGGGGGTACTCCGGGAGTATGGGGTACCAGGCCCTTTGATAAGGGCTGTTAGGTCCCTGTACGACCGGTGTCAGAGCTTGGTCCGCATTGCCGGCAGTAAGTCAGGCTCGTTTCCAGTGAGAGTTGGACTCCGCCAAGGTTGCCCTTTGTCACCGATTCTGTTCATAACTTTTATGGACAGAATTTCTAGGCGCAGCCAAGGTGTTGAGAGGATCCGTTTTGGTGACCTTAGAATCGCTTCTCTGTTTTTTGCAGATGATGTGGTCCTACTGGCTTCATCAGTTCGTGATTTACAACTTTCACTGGAGCGGTTTGCAGCCGAGTGTGATGCGGCCGGGATGAGGATCAGTTCCTCCAAATCCGAGGCCATGGTCTTGAGCCGGAAAAGGGTAGCATGCCCTCTCCGGGTCGGGGAGGAGGTCCTGCCCCAAGTGGAGGAGTTTAAGTATCTCGGGATCTTGTTCACGAATGAGGGAAAACTGGAGCGTGAGATCGATAGGCGGATAGGTGCAGCGTCCGCAGTGAAGCGGGCGCTGTACCGGTCTGTCGTGGTGAAGAGAGAGCTGAGTCAAAAGGCAAAGCTCTCAATTTACCGATCGATCTACGTTCCCACCCTCATCTATGGTCATGAGCTTTGGGTTATGACCGAAAGAACAAGATCTCGGATACAAGCGGCTGAAATGAGTTTTCTCCGCAGGGTGGCTGGACTCTCCCTTAGAGATAGGGTGAGAAGCTCAGTCATCCGGGAGGGACTCGGAGTAGAGCCGCTGCTTCTCCACATCGAGAGGAGCCAGTTGAGGTGGCTCGGGCATCTGGTTAGGATGCCTCCTGGACGCCTCCCTGGTGAGGTGTTCCGGGCATGTCCCACCGGGAGGAGACCCAGAGGAAGACCCAGGACGCGCTGGAGGGACTATGTTTCTCGGCTGGCCTGGGAACGCCTTGGGATTCCCCCGGAGGAGCTGCTCCAAGTGGCTGGGGAGAGGGAAGTCTGGGCCTCCCTACTTAGGCTGCTACCCCCGCGACCCGACCCCGGATAAGCGGAAGAAGATGGATGGATGGATGGATGGATATACTACGTTAAATAAAGTTAAAGTACTGGCTGCAAAAAGACAAATAGCCAATTTTATTTCCCTTCCTACAATATTTAATACAATTTCGCTTTCCTTTTTTAAATCAATTGAGAAAATGAAGAAAATAAATCTCCATAAAACTTAGTTTGGTTTTAATCAAGCATCTACCACTCTTTAGATGATTTAGGTATTTTAAGTTGTTTTTGTGTGACTTACAGGAGAGCCAGTGGAGGCTCCAGATGTGCAGTAGTGCCCCGGCTCACAGAGACCTTCAGGTTCAGTGAGACCAGCTTTGTTACAGAACCAGCCTGCCTCACATGGTCGGCAGTGTTGCACAGCCTCACCACTGGGCTGGTCAGAGTAAGAAGCCTGGAAAAAAGCAGCATTCGCATTATGAGTAATGCAATAAGAAGAAAAAAAGAACACAATAACATTATATTTGCTGGGCACCCATACCTACTTTTCAGAAACTGAAAGCAGCAAAAGAGCATCAATAAATGTATACTATTATATTAAATATAAAGCATTAAAATTCTGCACATATTTCTAAAGCTATTTGCACTTGGAGTGAAAATAATAACAGTTGTTGCACGCAAGAGATGATCAGATGTAGTGGTCTAGTCCTGGCTGAGAGATTATGCTGATAATGAGTTAACAGCAGAGGAAAGTAAGAGATGTTTATTGAAGTACAGTTATTTATAGATTAAATTATGCTTCAGCCTGGTGAATCAGGATTTAAAGGGATACTTCCAATTATTGAAAACAGGGTTCTGTAGAAAGGTTATGAACAATAAATAGCTTATATGTTGTAGATAAGTCTTTGAATTACCTCAGTATGGAGAAATAGAGTTTAATTCTGACCAGAATGATGAGCTAATGGCTAAGCTGAGCAGGTCAAGGATGACAGTGGATTGCTGCTGTCTTGAAACAACAACTTTTAAACTTTCAAACACTATGTTATAAACATTTAAACCTTCATCCATGTTTAATTGAAAAGAATTGTATGATCATTTATAAGCACAAACTGGCAGCAGCATCCACTGTAAACTGTCCTGATACAGCATTTCCAGCATGAATATCACAAGGTTTCTGCTGTAACAATGTCAGGAAATGTCTGCAAACATTGTCAGGAGTGTGACAGTTTACATGAATTCCTAAAACGTTTAAGGGGGAAGCTGCTTTAAGATGACAGCAATTTACTTTAGTCTTGGACCTGCCTGAACTAGTCATTATCTTGTCAATACAGTCATGAAATAAATTTTATTTCTTCAAACTCAGATCAGTCAAAGACAAATCTATAAGATTGTTATTATTCCTAACTTAAAAAAAAACCTCACTTTAAATAATCTGAAATAATGCTTTAAGTGTCTTAACTTCTAGACTAGTGGTTCTCAAACTGGGGTTTCTGGACCCCTCAGGGGTCTGCGAGCCAGTGCTTGGGGGTCCAATTTTATTTAATTTTTTACAAGTACATAGATGTTTAACAATTCATTAAAATGCCTTATGTGCCTTATGTGCCTCACTGCATATGCCACTTTGCCTCTATACCAACATCAACTACCTCATACATATACTGTGTACATTAACTCATATGCTGCTGTGCCACTCTTTGCAAATGTCAATGCTAGAACCTTCAGTTTATTTTATAGATATACTTTTTATACTTTTTATACTACTATGCAAAAACTCAGGACAGTATTACACATTTTTTATTTCATTTTATGCTTATGTTCATTGGGTGTTTGGTGTTTCATGGGTGTTTGGTGTTTCAGTGTTGGTGTAAATTTTCATACTTTTATACTATTATGAAAAAACTCAGGACAGTGTTACACTTTTACTATTTTATGCTTATGTTTATTAAATGTTTTAGTGTTTAGTGTTTAGATGGTTACTGTTGCACCGAGGGACTGAGAGAAACGCAATTTCGGTCCTGTGTATGTCCTGTACATATTGCAGTTCTGACAATAAAGTTGACTTTGACTTTTGACTTTGAAAATACATCAAAATGCAGGAATTCACATCTACTTTATTAAACATTTTCTGGGGTATGACCTCCAAACCTCCCACACCAAGGGGTCCCTGAACCCAAAAAGTTTGAGAACCCCTGTTTTAGGCCAATACATATATACAGTATTATTAATTATTACAAACAAGAAATTGATAGTAAAATGAAGATATGAATCTAAATTCAAAAATAAAACACCAAACATGACACACAAAGAAGAATTCAGATTATTAAAAAGATGACCGGGCAGGTAAATAGGCAACTACATTGTCTTGGACAAACTAACACAGGGATACTGACTGGAGGACAAGGACGAGGAGTAGAAGAGCCAGGAGGACAGTAGTGTCCTTTGGGACACAGCGATGGTTGGGTCAGTCTCGTCTGATTGCACAATCTGCCTGCCGGACACTCCACGCACGACCCTGCACCTCGATACTGCAGAGGAGTTTCAAGGAAAGCATGTAACTTTTAAATCAAACTAACACACTTTCAGTTTAGAAGGAGATAATATTCTGTGTGGATTACTTCCTACCGGCTGAAAGGTGCCAAGAGGACATGGCTCTGACCTAGCTGCTCCCGCCAAAGAATAAAACCCTTCTTCTGCTTCATTCTGAACAGGCGAAGATGAGCCGCCCATACAGTAGAAACCAGGAAAACAAGGTCCTGAAGGTGAGGTGTTGTTGGAACCCAAGCAGTAAAAACTGACATGGAGAAAGAGAGGCATGATGACTCACAGAGTGAAGGCGTAACTTTTACATTGTCCAGTCAGTTGATGTCTGAGTAATCACACTGCGAAGCAGAAAAGAATGAGATTACCCCGGCGGACAGCTAATACACTCATCTTGTGTGCCGAGTCCAGAGCTGTTGCTGAAAGTGCCAGGGGGGCAGGGGAGCGGGGAGGTTGAAGCCTCAGGACAGTAACTTCCAGGTGGGCACAAACCTCCAGTTGGTCCATCAGCTGGAGTCTGAGCAAATTCAAAAGACACAGATGTAAACTAAAATCAAGTAGGTGTATTCTATGTACGTATACTTGGTATCTGATAATGCCCTCTTGTTTGATGTCTGTGGATTTGCACAAATGATGTCAAAAACATGAGCAGAAAGTCTCTTGATTTCTTACTGCACATATTTATTGTCCTCAAAAAAGCAAATACAGTAGTCGCGCAATACTTCGTGGTTAGACTTTCGCAGACTCGCTCTTTCACTGGTTTTCAACATTAAATTGTACACGACACACGATTGCCAACTTAATATTACTCACGTGATTGGAACGGTACGGGACAAAAAGTTAACAGGAGTTTTCTTTCAATAAGCCTACACTGTAAGGCAAGTCAAAAGAACTGCATGGCCCAGAAGCCAACTGTGCTTCCGGCCGCTGCTTTCTGACGAAATTCAAATAATAGCAATGGAGGGAGCAAACACTAGTGGAGAAACTGAACCAAATGTACAGGTACTTCAGACAGGCACTGCCATTTTGTAGTTTTATTTCCAGTAAGACTATACTGTAATGCAAGTCAAAAGAACGACACGGCCCAGGAGCCAACAGTGCTTCGGGCCACTGCTTTCTACTGAAATTCAAAGAACGGCGATGGAGGGAGCAAACACTAGCGGAGAAACCGATGTGGTAAAAATAGTTCTGCAACACAAAGTCAAAAGTAACAATCGATCTATGAAGCTCATAGAACTGGCAGAAAGTCACAAATAATTCTGAAGCTGAACTCATCCTTTAAGTTGTAGTATCTTCACTGGTGAGTACCCATATACAATTTTGCAGTACTGTACAGTACATAAACATATGTTTGTTAAAATTATGTAAGAGTTTAGAATTTGCAAGAGTGTGGGAAGGGTTTATAAAGCCTTTCAATATATATAAATACTAAAATAAATATAACGTTCCTACTTCACAGATTTTCACCTATCGCGGGGGTGTTTGGAACGTAACCTCCGCGGTAAGTGAGGGACTACTGTAGAAGCTAATGGAGTTTAAAAGCTGAATTCAGAATGTCACAGTTTTAACGCCCATTGGTTATTTAAACAGAAACAGTTTCATCATACAGCAGACTTGGCTCCCAGTCTACAGTAGAAACGCCCTTGGCAACTTCCAGAAGGCTCTGCAAGTCCAAAACCAGTACAGTACTGGCCTCCGCCACAGGGGGTGCACTCTGAGACGTCGCTGAGAGCAGATCGTGAACTGTACGTTCCCTCAGGACAAGGTTTGGGAGCAGAAGTGCCCTCTGGACAGAAAAATCCCTGAATAGTGTAAGAGAAAGAGTGTGTGTATTGGGGCAAGCACATAGGTTACATATTGTTTTCTGTTAAATAAAAAAGTTTGTTTATACCTGAGGACACAGTAATGGCGTGTAAGTTCCCATTTTGTTGCAGTAATGCCTGGATGGACATAAAGTGCACACCTCTCCACTGTGGCCGAGTGTATTGTTCCTGTATCTGCCAATCTGACAGGGATAGGTGTAAGGGTGGCCTGTACCTGGGGGGCAATAGTGCCCATCAAGGCACTCCCCTGTCTTAAAAAAGAGAACAAAGAAAATAATATATCCAACATGCTAGATGAATAATCTGTCATAAAATATAAAAAGTGATGTTCATTTTATCTGTAAATAATTGTATATTTCACAAGTTAATTTATGGTTTGTGCAAATGTTTTATTCATTACGGTTTATTCTTACGGGTCTAGTGATTGGCTGCTCCTGAGGCTGCAAGGAAAAACAATACTTCCCCTCAGGACATTGGATACACTCAGATTCATCACGTAGACCAGGAGATTTACCGTATGTGCCGTTGGGACAAGGAATGGGGTTGGGGTTCTGTAAATGAAACATTAGCAGGTTTGGTTGTTACTAAGTGCTTTATGCACATTCATCCATCCATTTTTTTTCCCTTACTGGGTCATGGAGGAGCTGGTACCTATCTCCAGCAGTCATTGTGCAAAAGGCAGGGGACACCCTGGACAGGTCCACCACAGGACCACAGAGACAAATGAGACAAATGACCATTCACACTCACTCCGATTTACAAGTTACCTAACATGCATATTTTTGGTCTGTTGGAGGAAACCGGAGTATCCAGAGAAAACCCACTCGTGCATGAGGATAAAATGTAAACTCCACACAGAAAATCCAGGAGGTGAACTTGCAACATCCTTGCTGTAAGGTGGCAGCACTAACTGCTACACACATTTATTTGTATATATTTCTAATAGGGATGCACAATATTAGATTTTTGGCCGATATCCGATATGCCGATATGTTAAAATTTATTTGGCCGATAACCAAGACCGATATTTTATACACTTTCCTTTATCCTAACATAGCCCTCGTATTTAGGCTTATTTGCTACAAAATTTGTGTAACAGCTGTAAGAGCTGGTCACATATACAGTATTCAGTAACAGCCATATAGCACTTTAACTTATTTTAAATGAAAAGTGTTAAATAGTAAGTAATGGTTAAATGTAAAATTACTAACGACTTTCTTCTTGCTGCTGACTCTGGTCTTCTGTCCATCCTCATTCTTCTGGATCTAAGCTCTGCCTTTGACACCATCTGTCATTCTATCCTCCTCAACAGACTAACCTCCATTGGCATCTCAGGTACCCCGTTAGACTGGTTCAACTCCTATCTCTCTGACCGCACTCAATTCATTCAGCTTAAATCCTTCCGTCCCAGTCTTCCCCTGTCTCCACGGGTGTCCCCCAAGGCTCTGTCCTCGGACCCCTCCTCTTCATCATTTACCTCCTTCCTCTAGGTCACATCTTCCGCAAATACGGCGTCCATTTCCACTGTTATGCTGATGACACACAGCTCTACTTGTCATCAAAACCTAACTCCACCCACCCACCCTCCATCCTCACCGACTGTCTCAATGAGCTAAATCACTGGTTTTCTAACAATTTCCTTCAACTAAACAGTAACAAAACAGAAATCATTCTCGTCTGTACCAAAAACTCTATTTCAAAATCAGAACATCTTCTCGTCCCCCTTAACAACTCTCTGCTATCCCCCTCCCCTCAGGTCAAGAGTCTCGGTGTCATCCTCGACACCACTCTCTCCTTCACTTCACACATCAACAATATTACTCGGTCTGCCTATTTCCACCTCCGTAATATTAACCGTCTCCGTCCTTCTCTCACACCCCGCTCCACAGCCATCCTGGTGCACAGTCTTGTGACTTCCCGTATCGATTACTGCAACTCCCTTCTCTACGGCCTCCCCAACAAATCTCTCCACAAGTTACAGATGGTCCAGAACTCAGCTGCCCGTGTCATCACTCAAACCTCCTACTATAACCACATCACTCCTGTCCTGCAGCAGCTCCACTGGCTCCCGGTTAAATCACGCATCATCTTCAAAATTCTACTCCTCACATTCAAATCTATCCACAACCTTGCCCCTCCTTATCTATCTGACCTCCTACAAATCTCCATCCCATCACGCTCTCTCAGATCCTCCCTTCGCTACATCTCCATGTACCCTCTGCCCGCCTCTCCACCATGGGGAGCAGGGCCTTCACCTGCTCTGCCCCTCACCTCTGGAACGCTCTACCGCCAGACCTCCGAAACACCACCTCCCTTTCTCTATTCAAGACAGCCCTGAAAACACATCTCTTTAGACTAGCTTATCATTAACTCTACTAAATGTATTTTTATCATTTTGCATTTTATAATCCCTATGTATTTTATATTTCAATTTGTCGCTGATAATGTTTGCACTGTATTGGTTTGTTAAGTGTCCTTGGGTGTCCTGAAAGGCGCTTTTAAATAAAATGATTATTATTATTATATTATTACAGTATTATTATTTATTAGCATTAGTCACCTGCGATGCTGTCTCACTTGTGGAGGCTAGTTACAGGTTCCTAGCTGCAGTGTGGGATCCTCTGTACTGTTGTGCATGAAGGACAGACTTTTTAAGATCAAAGTTTTTGTCTATCCTTTGTGCCCTAAGACTAATCATGCTAACGGGGCTAACACAACGTCCAAATGTCTGTGGTAAAACTCAGCCAAGTACTATCGCCTATTAGCTTCTCAATGACGTCGGAAATGACGGCTTGTAACTCAGTTAAGGCTAGGTCAGAAAAATATCTCCAACTGGGGACGATGTAATGAGGCTCAACGTAGTCCAAAAATCTTCGGAATCCAACATCCTCAACAAAAAAACTTCCACACCGCTGAAATTTTGACTTCTTCCTCTCCGCCATGATCAGATCAGGTAGGCGTGCGTGACGCCATCACATTGTGCTGATGCTGCAGGCATCCTTGTCACTGGGTCGTCATACAAAAACAGCAACTTTTATATTGGTGAGTTATTTTGATGGAATGGCAGATGTCCGATATTTATCTTAAACGCTAATATCATCGATACCGATACCATGCCGAATAATATCGTGCATCCCTAATTTCTATTTTTTTTTTTTTCATGTGCATCATTGTTTGACTCACAATGCCTCCTCCGGGGCAGTAGAATCCTCGAGGGCAGAGAGTGGCTGAGCGCTGGGGGTCTCTGGCCAAACCCTGGGAGCAGAGGAAACCAGGGGGGCACACCATGACACTTAACATGGCCTCCTCAGTGGTAGTCTCATCGCTACAGTAATGGCCCTGCAGGCACGGAGAACACTTCACGGAGCCCTCGTCCTACACACAAGAGAATGGGAAAAAAGCTCTAGAGAGTTTAATTTAAAGATATAAACTAGAATGGAGAAGGGATAGAGCAACGTACATACTAAGTCAAGAAAAATTAACTTGGAAAATGCTGGAACTATTTCCTCAATCTGAGTAAATAGAAAAAGGATCATCTTGGGAAAAAAAAAGGCATTATGCTTTTTTGATAGCTGACATTTACAGACATGCACTCCAGGTGAGTAATGTAAGACGACTGCATGTGGGTGGGAAATGTAATCTAAAAATAGGACCATCAGAACGGTTTATGGAATGATAAGAATATGCCAGCATTTGGTTTTCACTGGTTCTGTCAGTTGTCCAGTCGCACAGTTGGATTGTGTTTAATGGAGCCTTACAGAGAAGCTCCCAGCTCCACACACTCTGGGGTTGATGGTGGCTGAGTGGGGACAAAAATAACCAGCAGGGCAAGGGGAGCAGTCTTCTGGCCTTTGACCTCCTTTCAGGCGGTGAAATGTAGAGCTGATGAAGATAGCAATATAAGATTGGCTAAATCATAGGTAATAATAAAAAAACATTTTAATATTGCTGTCCTTTTCACCATTAATCTCACATCTTTTCTGATATTTTGCTTACGGTGGGCAAGGTGACGGTTTGGAGGTTCCTTGTTGACAGAAAGCACCTTCAGGACAAATCAAGCAGTCCTCTCTGTGTTTGTTGCCCATCTGGATGCTGTAGGTGCCTGCAGGGCAGGGGAACTGGGTGCCGTATGCAGTCCCTGTTGAAGCAACATCGATTTAGTTATATTCATATGAATGACTCATGCTTATAACTCCGGAGAAGACAAATCAATTTTATACGAGGAGGTGTACTTAAAGAGATAGTTCCAAACTTTTGTGAAACAGCTTTGAACAATTATTATTTTACCTGTTATAGATAGCTCCTTGATCAACCTCAGATTGAAATTTAGTTTAATACAGACTGGACAGATGAACTAACGGCTAGTTTGATGGCTGCACTCTAGTTTTTAAAACCTCATAGAGCGGTTCGAGGAAATGAGTTTTTAAAATAATTTATTGTGCAATCAATTTTGCAGTCATGGATATTTTGACAAAAATACATCACACTTATGTTTACCTTCAGGACAATAATGTCCAGAGTTGCATCGGCCTGTTGGAGTTGCGGAGCCAGCCAAACAATACCAGCCCCGCAGGCACAACTGACATTCTCTTTCAGCCTCCAGCCCACTGTGACTGCTCCACGTCCCCACGGGACACTTGTACTGGGTTGGAAACATGGTTCCAGGTGGACAATAATGTCCAGCAAAACAAAAAAGTGGAGGTCTTTGGATACCCCCAGTTCCTTAGGGAGCAAAAAGTACACAGTCACCAATAAAAAAAGTATGTATTTTCACATAAGATAAAATGTATAAATACTACTGTGTGTTTTAGCAAATCTCTCCATATGCATATAAAATATATGTTTATATCTCTGTTTTTCAGTTTCTGAACATTAATGCAAACCTGAAAACTGCTGAGGCCTAAAAAAGCTTGAAACTATTCTTTGGAGTAATATTATTATAGCACTTGAAACAAGTTAATGTAAGTATTTTCAAACAAGCTTATCAATATTGATGTGAATAATCAGTTTAGTAGACACATTTACTACTAACTTAATTTGTCTGGACTTATTTTCAGGTAACTAGAAAGCACCCCAAAGACTTTGAAAAACCCACACTGTTGCCTAAAACACATACAGTACTTGAGTAATAAAGAAGTCCCTCGTTTATCATGGGGATCCATACCCTGAGGACCCGTGATAAGGAAACTGGGTGCCAGTTCCCTTATCAGTTTATTTTAGCATTATTATTTTAGCATTTA
>JBBPBX010000834.1:102775-116158 GCA_038048925.1 Garcialebias charrua
TATATATATGTATACTGTATACAGTATATGTATACTGTATATATATGTATATATGTGTATGTGTATTATATTTGTGTGTATATATGTATACTGTAATTATTTGTGTGTATATATAAGTATACTGTAATTATTTGTGTGTATATATATGTATACTGTATATATTTGTGTGTATATATATGTATACTGTATATATTTGTGTGTATATATATGTATACTGTATATATTTGTGTGTATATATATGTATACTGTATATATTTGTGTGTATATATATGTATACTGTATATATTTGTGTGTATATATATGTATACTGTATATATTTGTGTGTATATATATGTATACTGTATATATTTGTGTGTATATATATGTATACTGTATATATTGGTGTGTATATATATGTATACTGTATATATGTATACTGTGTATCTAATATATGTATATGTACAGTATATATATATTTTATATATATAAAAGTTATATATATAGTTATATATTTTTATATATATACTGTATATAGTTATATATATACAATATATATAGTTATACTGTATATATAGTTATATACATACAGTAGTTATATATAGTTATATATGCTTATCTGAATATATATATATATATTTATATATATACAATATATATAGTTATACTGTATATATAGTTATATATATACAGTAGTTATATATATAGTTATATATATGCTTATCTGAATATGTATATATAATATATATATATATATATATATATATATATATATAATAATATAATTACAGTATCTGAATATGTATACAAAATGTGTGTGTGAATAAATTGCTTCTTTGATTGCATCTTGTTAAACATGTACATTAAAGTATTATATTCCACCAAAATTATTTAAATATGCTAAACTATATGTTCCTATACATGCAGTTTTAATTGCTGTATGCCTAAAATTTAAATAAGTGACAATGGGATTACTATTCAGCGTGTTATGATTGATTAAATGCGCTGATACTTTATTGTGCCTGTCAACATATAAGGCTGAATGGAGCGGTGGACATCCCCAAGATGGCTGCCTGAAATCTCGTCGGCTCCAATAGGCGAGAGCAGTCCATGGGGTATCTAGTGTTCTATATAAGATATCTATGTTATTAACTTGTAGATTTTTTTTTCTTCAGAAAACTTTATTTAGCAACAACAAGAACAAACAAGTATGGCAATTCACAATAGTGTAACTCTAAAAAGGGCATAAAAGAGGCAGACTTCGATATGAAAAACAAAAGGAAAGAAAGAAAGAGGAAAATAAGAAATAAAATAAACTACAACAAGGGGGTATATGTTAGCATGCAGTGGGCAATTCCATTAACATTTCATACAGGTCTTTATGTGTTTCAATATATTTCAGAGATTTCAAATATAAATGGAATTCGGATTAAAAAATAAAATAAAAACTGGGGATGATTTTAGCACTCTCTGTTTATGAATAAAGAATTTTGCCAGACAAAATATCAGATTACAACCAAGTTCCTTTTTTGTGTGTGTGTGTGTGTGTTTTTCAATGATACTCCAAATGTTAACATGTCTGGAAATAAATTCAGGAAGTGTAATCTATCTTTCTAAGTGATTCCAAAATATTTTGGTTTTGTTGCATTCATAGAAGACATGATCTATTGTTTTTATATCCTTTTCACAGAATGTACATTTATTGTCATCAATAGTAAAACGATTTCTTAATAGCTCGTTGGAGGGGTAAACTGCATTAAAAAATTTAAAGTGTGTTTCTTTGGCCTTTGGTTGTATGGGGAATTTTAAATATAGAGTTATTAACATTTCTATTGATTTGTTGTCAAATTTGCAAAGTATGTTATTTTTATTTATTTTCCCAGGGAGTAATGTTTCATTTAGACAGCTAATTGTGTGGTTCTTGAATTTTCTTTGTCAGTAAATGATATTCTTATTCACTTGTACATATGCATCCATTTATTACTGTTTCAAAGTTTCATTAAAACCCAATCGTTCATGCGATATGTTGCTAACTGACAGATGGAGGTGACTCCAAAAGTTAATGGTAAAGTTTTAAAAACAAATCTTGTACAGTTAGCACTCAGAGTGTGTGTTAGTGATGACTCCAGCTACTAACACCTAATTTGAGCTCGAAATGTGTTCAATTTTTTAGAGTTCTGTCACTTTTTGTCTTTGCAAGCTTGCTTAGCTGAGGCAGCCATCTTGAAAGGAGCTGCCTCCTAAAGGGAATCAGTTTTAGATGTCCATCCAATGATTACATTTTAAGAGTTTCAATAAAACCTATTCTATGGGTCATTAACTGTTTTTGCTCACACCCCATTAAAACGAACACACACACACACAAAGACACGAGGAAAAACATTTAGCCCTTTTGCAATTAGCGACAAGCAATAACTAAAGGCAAAAATAGGTCTTCGAAGCAAGAGAACTTTGAAATGAATAATTTAATTACACAAAAAATAATTAAACAGTTTCTTTATTGGAGCAGAGAGTAAATTGTGATGCTGAATTTGTAGAGCTACTGAGCAAACTGCATTTGCATCTAACCTTGCCTTTTTTTCTTAACAGTTGTTAAAATATATGCACATGCTCAGTAATAATACATACCAGTAAATAAAAGTTTTCTTTATCCAAGCTAAATCAGTTAGTATCACATCATTGCATACCAGTATGCCTTTGGCTTTTTCATGCGCAGCAGAAACGTTATTGTGCAGGAAGTCAGTTACACTACTCATGGAAAGTAGTGAATTATTTTTTGCACATCTGAATCCTTTCCAATACCACTTCCTGTACCCAAACCCAAGCGGAGGAACATTTATGTGGGTACTTCAGTGCATTTGTGCAGGTGCAAACAGCATCAGACTGCAAGAGCACAAGGCAGTTCATTGCATTCTTTTAAAGTGCAAGAAAATCAGGGAACCAGGCAGCAACGATGAAGGCCGCAGTCCATTTCACCATACTCTTCTTTTGGGTGGCACAAGGTCAAATAGGCATCTATACAATAAATTCATCTAATATAAGGTAATGTTGGGATTTTTGCTTCTGAATATTAATCTGTTGCTCTCCTTTTGCAGATTTGGTGAGTTCTACTAATGCAAAGACACACGTGGATCACTTGCATGTAGAACTGGGCAGCAGTCTCATCTTGAACTGCACCTACAACTGCTCATCTGGATTTATTCGTGGCTGCTGGAGCAAAACCTCGAATACTCCTGGTTGCCTCGGAACAATAAGCAAAGGCAGTTTGTGCACTGTGTCTCTCAGTCTATCACATGTGTCTGCTGAAGATGTGAAGAAGAACTACACCTGCTACACCGAAGACACGGACGAACCCAGTCTTCCAAAAAGCACAGTTCAGATTGTGTTCCTTCAGGTACAAGGTAATAAAAAAATGTTTGAATATTCAGAAACAATGTCAGATTTGTAGTCTTAAGCAGTTTGTTCAGGAAGTTAGAAGCAAACTTTTGCTTTGTTTTATAGCTCAGAAAAAGTTTCCAAATTGGACAATAACCCCAAAGACTGGACCTAAAACTGGTAAGAACATAATTCCATTATAAATGTGTGTTTTTTTAACCTATCATCTATTTTAGACAGAGCACTATATCCAGAAGAATTTTGAAAGTGCTTGTATTTTTCATTTTATTGTTGTAAGTTTAATCATTACAGTTAAATTGTACTAAAATCTTAACTTTGTTCATTTTTAGTGTTTTAGTGTTTAAATATTTACTGTTGCACCGAGGGACAGAGAGAAATGCAATTTTAATCCTGTGTATGTCCTGTACATATTGCAGTTTTGACAATAAAGTTGACTTTGACTTTGACTTGACTTTGATTTTTACATGATCTCCTTTCCATTTTCTCAGCATCTCGTCCTGCTGAACCAGCAGGGGATCCAAGTGGAGGTAACATTATCTATTTACATGTACAGTACAGAACACAAACATGAAATATGTCATTCCTATCCACTTCAGCCTTTCTTAATACAAACGTGTATGTGTTGGCAGGAGAATTTACTGGGATTAAGGTTTTGGCTGCAGTTACTGTTACGGTGGCGGTGGTTCTTGCAGCTTTGGCTGTTTACTTATGTGTGAACAAAAACAGACACAACTGCAATTGTAAAGGTGATTAAAATATGTTACTATTATGTTACTACATTTGGGGTTTAATAAAAAGCCTATAAGAAAAATGCATAAAAAATCTATTTATATAATATGTTTATTTTTAAAAAAAAAAGTCCATTTGTTTTAGGAGATCCAGCTGTGTCCAGGCCATCGTGAGTAATAAAACTCAGTTCTATTAAAATTTAGGTTAATTGAAAAGTTATATTTTCTAAATCTCTTTTGTTGATCATTTCTTCTTTTTTGAACAATTTCAGCTCCCCGCAATCCAAAAACATTGCCTTTCTACCAGTAAAAGGTAACTGGCTTGAAACAGATGTACAGTAAATTGTTTTTTTTTTAACTGAGCTTCCAAATGCAGTGCTCTCATTCTCACTTGTTGTTTTTTAACAGGAACATTATCATCGCAAAGTGAAACAGTGACTTTGCAGATTCCACAACCAGGTAAGATGGTCTCTCAGAATTATATGTGGGGGAGAAACATCATGGTAAACAATAAAATGGCTGACACTTACTCATTGTGTTTTATCTTGTTTCCAGACAATGAGAGCGATACTGAAGTTCCTTACGCTGACATCATGATCACCGTTCGAGGGGTCAGCACACCCGAGCTCACCCAGGTCGGCTACTTGGGAACTGGAGAGGTAAGAAAAATGAAAACTCAAGAACTCACTTAGTGTACCATTAGATTTACTTTTGCTTTTACAATTATAAAATTATAAAACTATAGGACATGACTACAGTTGGAATAAAAAATACACACTTTTTGGTGATGACTTACTGGTCACATTTGTTTGTGAACACTTATCTAAGTTCCCTTGTTCAAATAGATAGTGCTCATTGCATTAAAAAGCCTGGCTCCTTGTTTAGCAGTTGCAGATGTTTATACTAGTCTACAAGTGTCATAAATAATGATAAATGCAGAGAGATTATACTGCAGTTATTGTTTTCACCATGAACCTACAACCACATTTAATTAAGAAGGTTTCTCTTGTTGAGTTTTTATTTCATATTTTTAATAGGTCAGCAGGAAGGTCAGTCAACATGACAGCTTAGTGGTTAGTACTGTTGCATCATGGTTAGACGGGCTTGAGCTCAATCCCCGGTATAGGACCTGCAGTCTTTCTGTGTGGAGTTTGCATGTCCTCCTCATGTTTGCGTGGGTTTTCTCCGGTGTCCTCCCACAGGATAAAGATGCAAGTTTTGGCTATCTTCAGACCCAGGCCTCCATTGCAAGAAATATGTGCTCTCAATAGGATTAGCCTGATTAAATAATACAATAAAACTTTCCTGTTGTAAAACTGATAAATTCCATCCATCCATCCATCCATCCATCCATTATCTTTACCCACTTCTTCCTTTTTGGGTCACGGGGGTCACTGGTGCCCATGTCAAGCCATCCCTGTGCAAGAGGCGGGGACAGATCGCAAGTCCATCACAACTCTGATAAATTATTTCAGCAATATCTGTTTAACAAAGAATAAATATTATCTATTTGACAGATAAATTAATGTATGTTGCTTTCACTGCCCTCTTTGAATTCTGCATAAAGATAGATGCTCTAAGTTTGTCTTTCTATGCTACCGTTAATATTTACCTCCCATTCTGCTACTTTTAGCTGGCCTTTTACTACTTTTAGCCTCTATGCTACTGCTTTGTTACTTTAGCTACAGTCTTTTGCTACATTTGTTTTTAGCTAGTGTTTGTTTACTTAGTTTTTAATTAGTCTTTAGGTTCTTTTTGCTCTCATCTAGCCCTTTGCTTCTTTCGGCTAGTGTCTGCTCCTTTTAGCTTTATATGCTTCTGGTTCTTTAAAGTTTAACCACTCAATTTCAGCTTCTTCTGCTAATTTAAACCAACACTCAGCATTTATATTGCATTTTCAGAGAAACTGCTACTTCTGTAGCAAATTCATATTGTTTGGTAGACCACATAATAATGATTTGCATTGTACTGTATATAAAAAATAAAAAATGAACTATTTACTTGGGGTGTCCAGTAATGTTTAAATACACTTATAGCAACAAACTATTTAGACTCATTAACAGTAAAGGTGCAGTCTGAAGTTTCTGTAGAACGCAGCACTTAGAAAAAATTTCAACAGGGAAAGCATTCTGATCCCTCCCCCTCAGAGCCATATATGGCTCTACTCCCCGTTGCTCTGCCGAAATTCAAATTCAAGCTCTGTTTTTATTGGCTGGTTACAAACTGTTTTTATTGGCTGGTCAATGGCGGGCCACTATGGCTTTTTAGAAATGCTTTTAGTAACACCTGGAGAAGCAAGGGGAATATCGTTTTTTCAAAGATTACTTTGTCTAACACCAGTCTGTCAGGAGATAGTGACAGAGTGAAGAAATATGTTAAAAAATATATTTTTAGAAAACTTACAGACTGCACTACAGAAACTGCAGACTGCACCTTTAAGCCTGCTCCCCTTAATGATCCTGAACTGCTTTCTTCTGATGTGACATTGATTTTTTTTTTTTCTTTCTGTTTCATGCCCAGTGGCAAGGAGATAAATCAAGATGTCACCTCCAGGCCTCGCGCTCAGCTGACAGGCTGCACGTCCCCCAGCCCAGAGAGGTCAGTCGCAAGATGAGCACCAGCTCTGAGTATGCTGTCATCACATATGCTTGACTCCATCCCAAGGACGAAAAGGAGGAAGAAAAGTTCAACGTTTATTCAATTAAAAAAAGGGCGTAGAAACAACTGGACTTTTTTTGTAAAGTTTTATTACAAATAAAGTCCAGTTGTTTCTGTATTGAACACCTTTTTTATTTATTTGATCATGTCCTGGATGACTGAGAATCTTCACCAGCTTTTATTAAATGTTTTAAAAGTTAACTTAAAAATACGCCAAGGTGTACAAAGTCTAAATGTTTATATCATGTGTTCTTTTTGTGTGCTCTGTATATAATAAACATTGTCATTTAATCGTCATTTCGCTTTTGAATTCAATTAAGTTTGACCCTTCAGGGAGCCCGTATTTAGAACTGACCCGTTGCTTAGGAACAAACATCAACAAAGCACGGGAGCGCACTTCTGCTAGCTTAATACAAACATTCAAAAAGTGGCGAAAAGTCGACTGGAAACAACTTTCTGGTAGCAGGTGTTGGTAAATACGTTTGTTTTAGCATTTTTTGTAATATTTTGGCAGCTAGAGCCACATTTTGCGCCAGACACACTTTTAAAAAAAGTTTCTAATTAGCTTAACTCATATTTCTTTCGACGTTCCTCCACGTTCAGATTGGAGATAGGTTCCCCACAAAATGTCAGGGCCCTTTTCAAACGCTCACCTGCGGGTCCCTCGAGGATTCGGTTCCGTTTTAGAAGGTCTGGCCCGAGAGGTCCTGCGGGACCAGCCTGAGGACATCCCCGCGTACGCTGCGCGATATTTCGACTCGCTCCTCAAACAAAGAGAAGGTGACTGAAACCTAAGTCCAACTCAATCAAGCAAACACCGTTTATTGGCGTGAGATATTATCGTGACCCTTTTGTTTCCTGCAGAAAGTGGCGTGGACCCTTCGTGGGCTGCCAAGCTGGAAGATCGATTCAACAACGATGCCTTTCAGAATACATGGGTACTTTCTTTAACCTATAGGTTTCTACAAGGTTTAATTCACTGCTCTAATTTGTGTTTATGCTGTTTTCACCCCCCAGACTAGCCCTGATAAGGAAACAGCATCAGATGTGACCTTTTCCATGTGAGTCCCATTTTGTTATGCAGCCAAAAGGATCAACAGAAGAGGGAGAGGATAAAAGCAAACTCAGATTAAATAAAATAACAACATTGTTCATATTTATTATTAAAAACAATATTACTATTTGAAAAAAAAATACAGCAGTAATTTGTGTGTTTCTTTTTGCTAATACAGTATGTCTTGATTTGAATTATTAAGGTAATTTACCATAGTGGGGAGTTGTTTAGTTCAGTTATAATGGGGAATAAGGGGAGAGGTGGTGCAGAGGTTAGAGAAGGTGGGCCTGTGATTGGAAGATTGTTGTTTTGACTCTCTCCAGAGTCCAGAATGACAATATCAAAATGTGGGTGGAATAGGTGAAACGCCCCACACCTGCCTCCACCCTCATTTGCCCCACTCTGGGCCCCTGAGCAAGGCCCTTAACCCCCACCATCTGCTCCAAAAAATGAAAAAGGTAAATAAATGCACTTACAGTAATGACTAAAATAAAATGAATAAAAGAATGACTGCACTTATATAGCGCCTGTCTCATCAAGATACTCAAAGCACTTTACACTACAATCTGTGTCCTCATTTACCCATTGATGCAGCACTCTACTATAGCTATATACAGTAAACTGATGGGACACACATCGGAGGCAATGAGGGGTCCAATGTTTTGCCCAGGGACACTTCAGCATGTGACTACTGGTGGAATCAAACCCCCAACTCTTTTATTGGAGGACAACTGCTCTAACCACTCAGCCAATGAGTCTGTGACTCACTGAGACTACCTGTAAATAGAGATTAAATAAAATAATATTTATCGTTTTTTAATCATGTTATTAGCTGTGCATGTATTGTTACATTGGCTTTTCGATCAAGTTCAGTTTGAGTTCCATCAGACCCTTTTAGTTGTAGTTTCTTTGTTTTAGTTTGTTCTTAGTCAAAGTTCAAGGGTCTTTATTGTCATTCACATCACATGTGGTACATGAGGTGGAACAAAACTGTGTACTCAAGGTCCCAGTTACACTAAAAATAGCAAAATATAAAGTATACTGTAAAAAGAAACAGTATGCTGTTTAAGGATCTAAGATATATGCTAAATGAACGCTAAACAATACGCTTAACGATCTAAGATATACGATAAACACTTATAATGTAAAATAATGTCTCTGAGCAGGACATCTAATCCCGAATTGCTCCCCGGGTGCATACATAGCTGCCCACTGCTCCACCTGGGTGCAGGTGCGATGAGTTAAATGCAGAGAGCCAATTTTGTCTTTGTATGGGAACATACAATGATGACAACACACAACACTTTATTATTAATGTGGTATACTAAAGCCTACTTAGCCTATATTATAAAGCTTGTTCACATGTGATTTTGCTGCTTTTGTTTATTTGATGGTTCTTGTATGTTTATTACAACTTCTAAAACACATCTTTACCTTCAAAGTCAATCTTTTTGTTTTTAAACATTCTATCGATCTAAAATTGACATTGACACTGACCAAGAGTAGGACATCAGAAAACGTATAAAATATTATTAAATTTAAAAACTGATTGCTAATGACATTTTAATATTTACAAAGGTTAAAAACAGCAGTAAAACTAGCATTCTATTATTCTATGGCCTTGAATGCCAAAATTTAAAATCTTGCTCAATCTGGTTAGCATTTGGAGATTGTGTTGAGTACTCTCAACTACTACTACACCAAATATGAGCATGATGCCTGTAAAATTGAATTACAGTATAGCCATTTGGTTAGCTATTGTGATCTTGAATCAAGTTGACTCTAAAAATAAGTTGTAGATGAATATCCAATTATTATTTTCTGAGTGTTTCAGTTACATCCATTCAGTGGTTCACAAGATTTTGCTAAAAGACAGACATACAAAGATCAGACACATACTGTATAATTACATGATTTTATTTTATTTATTAATTTATTTTGCTTTCATAGCAGTTGGTGATACAAAATAAAAGTAGTAGAAAAGAAGTTAGGGCTGCTTGTATTGCCATTATGTTCTTTTTAAAAGCAATACAGGTAGTCCCCGACTTACGAGTGAGTTCCGTTCCCACGTGACGTCGCAAGTCGAATTTCGTCGTAAGTCGGAAAATACGTCCAAACTGCACCTTATACGTATACAATACTGTATTTACCAAGCACTTAGCCTATCCTAACACATCCCTATAATTATTTAAAAAAAACACACATTTAGGAGCCATAATGAAGGAAAAAAAGAGTTAAGAACCTGCTGGTATGCTGGTGAAGCCATTTTCCTTCATCCATCCGTCCCTCCGCTGTAATCTCCATTTGTTTACGTTGTAAAACCGCCGTCCATAAAACAGCTACTTTTCCACAGCTGCTGCGTGTCCAGCTTGGTCCAACAAGTTTTGTTTTGTTTTTTGAATGTCCAGAGGACCAGACTTAGCTTTTTTAGAGAGTACAGTGCAGGGCAAGCTGTAGCCTCCGCATCTAACTGGTGGTGAAGCCGTTTTCCTTCGTCCATCCATCCCTCCGCTGTAATCTCCATTCCGTTTACAATGTAAAACCGCTGTTCAGCTCCCAGCTCATCTGAGAGCAGCAACCTCTGATGGGACACGGTCCGTCCAAAGCCGGCCTCCTCATCCCTGGAGCTGTGAGACTTCCACAGAGTTCACCGAGCGTTTCCAGCTCATGTATCCAAGCGCAGCAACCTCTGATCAGACACGGTCCGTCCAAAGCCGGCTGTCTGTCCAGCTTGCTCCAACAAGTTTTGTAGCATCCGCAGCTAACCGGAAACTGCGTAAATCGGCTTCGAAATAATAATAATGCTTTATTTATAAATTCATTTAAAACAACCACAATTGCAACAAAGTGCTGTACACATAAAATCAAGAACATTTAAACACATAAAATAAGATTAAAAAAATATAATAATAATTATGAGATGCGTGACGTATTGTATCCCCGAAACATTGTAACTCGAGGCCGTTGTAACCCGAGGACTACCTGTATTTCTACAGAAACCAGCAAGGTTTGGTCACAAGCCTCTTTCACTTTAATTTTGTGTCGAAAGATGGAAATTTTGGAAACCACTGGTTGAAATTACTTGACCAATGTAGTTTCTGTATTCTAAAACTGTATCATTATGCCGTTGTGATAGGGTGTGACATTTTTAAAGAAAGTGCAGTGTATTTTAAATTAACCCTATGCATTATAGTTTAGCATAACACTTTAACTGACAAGAGAGTTTCTTGTACAATAACCTTTGTATGAGAAAATTGTGATAAGTAGACCTCGACACAGCACTAAATCTTATCTCAGCTTTTCAGTTTTCAGTGTCGAGGATGAGAAGAAAAGGCAGAACTATTATTCCTAACACCACCAGCTGCAGAAGGAACATCTCAGGTTCTAGTTGAGTCTTTATGGAGCTTTATAATAGTCAGGCTTTTTTATTTTTTGACTTTATTCAGTTGTATATCAGAAGATTTCTCCTCATTCTGTTGATCATAACCTGTGTTCATTTTGTTTTGCTATTTTGTACTTTTTAGAGAAAAATCTAAAGAGTCCCAAACTGAAGATGAATCAAGTCACTCGTCAGAAGCTTCATGTCTTTCTACACAACCACATGTCTCTGAAAAACTTGATTCAGCTGAAAGCACAGATGAAGAAGAAATGAATATGACAGAGAAACTGTCCATTTCAGCTGAAGAGGGACGCTCAAAAATGAAATCTGTTGCAGACAGGCGGTCAGATGACGAAAACGGTGGAGACAAGGCAGAAGACCCAACAGAAACCACACTTGAGGAAGCTGGCAAGGCAGATATGGAAATAGATGAGAACCATGGTCCAGATGAAAATACAGGTACAGTATACCTCTTTTTGACTCAGAACCCTCCATTTCATTGTCATTTAAAGGTATTTGACATGATGTTGGAACTATGCATAAAGTGGCACAACATACAGTATGTATATGTTGTATAATTCAACTATGTTCGTTTTTACAAGCAAAATGATAAATCAATGAAAATTTGTTTCAAAGTGATTTTAAACTTGGCGCCGTGTTTTGTCACGGGAAATCCGGGTACTTCCGCATACAACGTCATGTGACGTAGGGATATGAAGTTCTGTCTGCGGCTGCTATTAGAACGCAGTTTCTTTGTCTTCAAGATCGCCTTTTTTTGTATAACATGAAAGATGCCGGTACGTTGTGTCACATTTGGGTGTTCTAATATCGCCAGTGAACAAGTGAGCCTTTTCACTTTCCCAAAAAATGAAAAACTTCGTCAAGAATGGACAAAACAATCTCGGAGTCCCCCTCATTCCCTGAACGGTATAAAGCCCCCAGTATACTGTTCTTTGTGCCCAGCGCCGCTGGACTGGCGTGTGCAGCGCGCAGGCAGTTCATTTTATAGTTCTGTGCAAGCGCAGCTCTCTGAGTGCAGGCTCCAGCAGCTGCAGCCGGACGGAGCAGGACAAATTGAGGTCGCTGATTGGTCATTTGCTGACATGCGAGGCACTTTATCAACGCGCGCGCGTAGGTGTAGTAAAATTTGACCTTGGCGCGTTCACGCCCGTGATCAAAGGCTTTTGCCGCGGCGCTCCCACGGCGCCGAGCGGCGTGAGGCAAAAGAAACAGGTATATTGGGGCCTTAAGGCTCAAATAAATACGGCTGCAGACCTATATTATAACCAGCTGCTGGTGAAGATTCTCAGTCATCCAGCATGGGCGTAGCCAGGATTTTATGAGGGGCGGTTCGTTTAAAGGAAAAGTGGACCTGGAAAGAGGAACACGTCCCGGTGGTTCACTGGAAGCGCGTTGGGTTGCCAATCCAAACTTTATCTCGACTCGGGTTCGATCCTCACTTGGTTGAACTTATTTTACGTTTGTCTTTTATTGGATTAAAAAAAGGAGTTTGTGTTATGCCTGTGGTTAACACAAACTCCTTTTTTTATCCAATAAAAGACAAACGTAAAATAAGTTCAACCAAGTGAGGATCGAACCCGAGTCGAGATAAAGTTTGGAGTGGCAACCCGACGCGCTTCCAGTGAACCACCGAGGCGTGTTAACCGGTTCGACATTAGCGGTTTCTCCATACCTTCTCTTTCCACCTCTCTTAACACAGAACTTGTTGTTGTGCGGGAGTTGTAGGCAGGACTTCATAGGCAAAGTGGGCAGTTTGTTCGAACCCTGCGAACATCCCCTGGCTACACGCATGTCCAGGACATGATAAAATCAGAACAAGCGTTCAATACAAAAACAACTGGACTTTATTTGTTACAGAAAACGTTTCACCCTCTATCCGAAGGGCTTTTTCAATTCAAAGAGCAGGCTGTGTGACCGTGAAGTTATAAACAGGCTGAGAATGACACGCACCAACCTAAGTCAATTGAAAGCTGAGATAACGCCTACACATACCTGAGATAACATACACATCCTATGTAAATTGACGAATCAACACATCACACCTTAACAGTTGGGGGTTTCTTAAGGTCTTTGTCTAATTCACAGAGGCGGCTACTCTGTTCTCATCAGGTACGAACCGTCTGGGAATCAAACTTAAAGCTGCATTATGTCTTTGAAAGTTGGAACCTGAG
>JBBPBX010000835.1:8374-21600 GCA_038048925.1 Garcialebias charrua
CGACTGAGAATCTTCACCAGCATATTAATAATAATAATAATAATGAATTCCATTTATAATGCACTTTTCATTAATAAAAATCTCAAAGTGCTATATTAAATGGTAGTTCTTCTTTATGAGCTCTATACATGACTGACAAAATATTATAATCCACCAAGTTATTGAACTTTAACAACTTCAATTGGTGAAATAATGTGCTTGATGGGTGACAATATTTTTTTCTGGTAATTATTCTTATAGCTCTTTTCTGTAACAAAAAAAAAACAGGTTCCGTAAATGTTTTACATGCTTTACCCCAGATATCAATACAATAAATTATATGTGGAACAATAATTGTGTTGTACAACAAGTACAGAACTTTATCATTTAACAAGTTCCTGACTTTGTTCTGAGCCATAGTAGAAAACATCCATAAAAACTTTAACCAAAAATTCTCTGACACTGATGTTGCAATTTGCAGATTTGCCCTGAACGTCCCTCAACATGTGGACTTAAACATCCATGTTTCTATCATTTTGGCACAATTTGCACTTTGCCACCTTCTCCTGGTAATGTTTTTTTTTTCCTACTCTCAGTTTCCACTTTCTGCCACTGTCATTTTGTTCAGTTGAGGTTTGTCTCTGCCACAAACAAGGTCTGGATGACCCTGTTTTGTTCTTTCCTTGCAGCATCTCTGCATCGTTATCAGTTCTTTCAGAGAGCTCCCTTCGCCTGAAGAGCAGATCCACACTTGCAAGTCCTCGTTATGCTCAGTTAACATCCCTCCTGTCTCCATTTTGAGTGTTTCCTCTCCTGCTGCGAGCACCTTCTCCCCTCGACTACGCAGCGCTGCAGAGACTGCTGAGGATCCAGACATGTTCAAAGACAAAAGCTCTCTCCGTTCCTGCGGTGTCTTAAACATTATCAGTGCCAACATCAGCCTATCTTCTTGCTTTGTAACACACGCCTCTTTATTCGCTCTAAAGCTCCGATCACACTCAGGCCTAAACTTCAAATCTGTTACTTCTCTATACAGTTGTTTTATTCTTCTTCTTCAGTTTTAATTGTTTCTTTTGGAGCTTTCACTGTTCAGCTCAGAAACAAACCTAGACATATACATATTAAAACTTTTGTACAAACAGCAGATCTACAATTTAATAATGAAAGCATCTCCTTTAATCAAACAATCCAATTTATAAATCATGTTACAATTGAATTTTGTTGTAAAAGTATGAACGACAGTGCTGTCTTGATGGATGTTTCAGAGAAGCGGGTGCACCATGCGGCTGCCACCCCCTGCTACAATCATTACATTACAGTTAGGTAACCAGCTTCTGTTCAGCACGCTGATTTAAGACAAAGTGACTCAGTAAATAATCACTTGTTTTACATGATGGAAGTTTGACAACTGTGTCTTGCTGTTTAATTAGAACTATAGGTGGTCCCTGAGTTACGACGGAGTTCCGTTCCTACGCCCGTTTGTAACACGGATTTCGACGTAGCCCAAGTCGGAAAAACACATACACACTGGCCGCCCCATATACACGTACATGTACGGTACTGTAAAGTTACCAAGCACTTCGCCTATCCTAACACAGTACACCTACATAATTATCAAAAACAGTACATTTGGAGCCATAATGAAGGAAAAAAATTGTTAATTTCTTACTGGGAGCTGGTGAGCTCTGCAGCTTCCTGCAGCTTCACGCGGTCCACAGCGTTTACAGCAAGGTCTGTTAGCATGTTAGCTCGTTGCTCAGCTGTAGCCTCTCTGCCTCGTAAACCTCCGCTCCAAACAATAAGGTCTCCTGTACTTTTCCATGCGTGGTCCAGCGGTCCAGAGTTTTACAGTAAGGTCTGTTAGCATATTAGCCCCTCCTAACCTCCTCTGCTCCGGTCTGCCTGTCCAAACAATGAGGTCTCCTGTAAGTTTCCACTGAGTGCGTCAAGCTACTCTCCCCCCTCCCTCCTGTAAATTTCAGCTGAGTTTCGGTACCATATTTTTTTTGGTGTAAAGGCGCATAAACCGCGTAACTCGAACAATGCTTTTCAATGGGAGGGCGTTCGTAACCGCGAAACGTCGTAAGTCGAGGCCGTCGTAACCCGAGGATTACCTGTAATACAATTCAACCTGTCATTGTTACATTTACCCTTTTACAACAAACTAGAGGAGAGCTGACAAAATGATCACCAAAGCCAACAAAAAAAATTTGATTTCAAAGAAAATGGTCTTGAATGAAAGGTAATACTGGTTCTCCGTCTCCAGCTGCCTTTTTTTTTCCCCTTTGAGTTTCAAACACTGAAACTTCTGTCAATCAATTTATCTTCCTGAACTTAATCTTGTGTTTGCAAATTTGAATTAAAGTCACTCACTACAAACCATAAAGTCATGCAGTCTTAATTTAAAATTCTGACATGAAAGGCAGCGGGCGATACGCATTAGTTCAAGCAATATTAGACCTTTAATCATCAGACTTAGGCTGAAGAAAAATGCATCATCAGCGTAGAAGGAAGTGCTGCAGAATGGAAGCAGTGTTGTTCCTGTTAGGGGAGTGAACAGTTGACCATCTGCATCATTTGGACCACTTCAACTCCCTCAGCATTGTTTCTGTTTGACATTAATGACACTTAAACTTCTCACATCTGCTGTATTTTGTTTAAAAAATTACATTAACCATAAAAATCTAGACAAAAAATAGTCTACTTTTATACTGTATTAAAAACTATAATGTAAGAATGCAACATGCGGTGCTGTTTGAATTTTTAAGCAGGCAGCCAGGCGAGCATGTGCCAAAGAAACAAAGGGAGCATCTGTGTGATCTAAAGTTATTCAGCTTCTGCATGCAGATCTGCATTCTTGGGACTCGCTGTTACCCACATCCAGGATCATGTGACATTTTTTGACACACTTTTTACAGTTTCACATGCCGTCCGTGAGGGAACTGGCTCTGGTATTGATTGGCTGGTCGTGTGAGTCATGGAATAAAGTCCCGCTCCTCCAAACAGCAGCTCAATACGTGCGCGACCTGAAGCGATTGTGTTCCAACCCATTCACTGCCTGATCATCTTCAGTCAATAAAGCCACGTTAATTGAAGGTGACGTTTTTTTTAAAGAGATACTGATCTGCATTCTCACGGTTGTTCTTGAAGGCAGAGCACAGTGTTCTCGCCGTCTACTGACCGAGTTGCACCGACGGCGTCAGAATGCGTGAAAACATGGCAGTTCCGTGATGGGGGTGTTGAAGCCCACACCCAGAGACTTGGATCTAACGGGGACTGCAGCGGCAGCTCCAGTTGGACACGCTTGGTTTGTGATATGCAAAGCAGCGGCCTCCACAGATCTGCTCAGAGACGCAGCGCTGCACTGTGAGCGGTGGTTTACACCGTCGCCCCCACAGCAACGAGCTCGGTTCTCCACAACGGTGCGAAACCTCAAGTGCTTGTCTTCTGTTAGCAACCGGTCCAGAATATGCGTCTCAGTTTTACACCCACTGACAGTTGGGATAGGCTAAATATAATTTTCCAACACAAAACTACAACCATCATCAATTATTTCGGGACACGAAAATTAATTTAAATCTAATAGAACTGTTGTGTTGATGAAACATGGCTCTTATGGAGTTGATGAAACAAGTTACTACAGCTGTGGATCAGAAACAACATTGTATAAGTATGTTTGTTGATCTAAAAAAAGCATTTGACACCATTGATCATTCCATTTTACTTGATAAATTAAAAAATATGGTATAAGAGGTCCTGCATTGCAATGGATATTTAGCTACCTGAAAGATAGAAAGCAGTTCGTTCAAATAGAAGATGTAAGATCTACTTTAAGAAATGTTTTATCTGGAGTACCACAAGGCTCTGTACTTGGACCTAAGTTATTTATTTTATATGTAAATTATTTAATGAAGGTGTCCGATGTCCTCAAATGTGTTCTTTTTGCTGACGACACTACTTTCTTTTGTGCGGGCAAGGATTTGGAATAATTGTTTGAGTTGATAAATAATGAAAGTGTTAAAATACAACATTGGTTTAAATTAAATAAGCTATCTTTGAACCTAGACAAAACTAATTATATGATTTTTAGTAAGAAAAAAATAACTGTTGATGTACCTTTTAAGATTGATGGCTCTGAGATATGTAGGGTAAGGGAAGTGAAGTTTTTGGGTGTAATTATTGATGATAAGTTGTCATGGAAACAACACATACATTCTGTAAAAACTAAAATATCAAGATTTTATTGCAGTGTTGTATAGAGTTAAAGATCTATTAAATGACAAAGCAATGTATTTGTTGTACAATGCAATAATAATCCCGCATTTAATTTATTGCGTTGAGGTTTGGTGTACAGCGTGCAAAACTATAACCAAGCCCATTTTTATTTTACAGAAAAGAGCCATAAGGATCATCACTAGAAAGCATTATTGCCATCCATCAAATGTTTTGTTCTGCAAATTAAAATTAATTACTGAAATTGTATTGAAACCCCTCCCTGGGCTGCCACCTTACCGTGGTGGAGGGGTTTGAGTGTCCCAATGATCCTAGGAGCTATGCTGTCAGGGGCTTTATGCCCCTAGTAGGGTCACCCAAGGCAGACAGGTCCTAGGTGAGGGACGAGACAAAGCGCAGCCCAAAGACCCCTTATGATGAATTCAATTAATGGAAACAATGTTCCCTCGCCCGGACGCGGGTCACCGGGGCCCCACTCTGGAGCCAGGCCCGGAGGAGGGGCACGTTGGCGAGCGCCTGGTGGCCGGGCTTTTACCCATGGAGCTCGGCCGGGCACAGCCCGAAGAGGAGACGTGGGTCCCCCTTCCCATGGGCTCACCACCTGTGGGAGGGGCCAAAGGGGTCGGGTGCATTGTGGAATGGGTGGTGGCCGAGGGCGGGGACCCTGGCGGTCTGATCCTCGGCTACAGAAGCTGGCCATTGGGACATGGAATGTCACCTCTCTGGTGGGGAAGGAGCCTGAGCTAGTGTGTGAGGTTGAGAGGTTCCGGCTAGAAATAGTCGGACTCACCTCAACGCATGGCTCTGGCTCTGGAACCAGTTTCCTTGAGAGGGGTTGGACACTCTTCCACTCTGGAGTTGCCCCTGGTGAGAGGCGCCGAGCAGGAGTGGGCATACTTGTTGCCCCCCATCTTGGTGCCTGTACGTTGGGGTTTACCCCGGTGAACGAGAGGGTAGCCTCCCTTCGCTTACGTGTGGGGGGACGGGCTCTGACTGTTGTTTGTGCCTATGCGCCGAACGGCAGCGCAGATTACCCACCCTTTTTGGAGTCCTTGGAGGGGGTATTGGAGGGTGCGCCTCCTGGGGACTCCCTTGTTCTGCTGGGGGACTTCAACGCTCACGTGGGCAATGACAGTGAGACCTGGAGGGGTGTGGTTGGGAGGAACGGCCCCCCTGATCTGAACCCGAGTGGTGTTCTGTTGTTGGACTTCTGTGCTCGTCATGGATTGTCCATAACGAACACCATGTTCAGGCATAAGGGTGTCCATATGTGCTCTTGGCACCAGGACACCCTAGGTCGTAGTTCGATGATCGACTTTGTTGTCGTCTCATCTGATCTGCGGCCGCATGTCCTGGACACTCGGGTGAAGAGAGGGGCGGAGCTGTCAACTGACCACTACCTGGTGGTGAGTTGGCTCCGATGGTGGGGGAGGATGCCGGTCAGACCTGGCAGACCCAAACGTATTGTGAGGGTCTGCTGGGAACGTCTGGCAGAGTCTCCCGTAAGACGGAGCTTTAACTCCCACCTCCGGGAGAGCTTTGAACACGTTCCGAGGGAGGCGGGGGACATTGAGCCCGAGTGGGCCATGTTTCGCGCCTCTATTGTCGAGGCAGCTTATCGGAGTTGTGGCCGCAAGGTTGTTGGTGCCTGTCGTGGTGGCAACCCTCGAACCCGGTGGTGGACACCGGCGGTGAGGGATGCTGTCAAGCTGAAGAAGGAGTCCTATTGGGCCTTTTTGGCCTGTGGGACCCCGGAAGCAGCAGATAGGTACCGGCAGTCCAAGCGGCATGCGGCTCGGGTGGTTGCTGAGGCAAAAACTCGGGCGTGGGAGGAGTTCGGAGAGGCCATGGAGAATGACTTCCGTACGGCTTCGAGGCGATTCTGGTCCACCATCCGGCGTCTCAGGGGGGGAAAGCGGTACGCGACCAACACCATTTATGGTGGGGATGGCGTGCTGTTGACCTCAACTCGGGATGTTGTGAGTCGGTGGGCGGAATACTTCGAAGACCTCCTCAATCCTACTGGCACGTCTTCCACTGAGGAAGCGGAGCCTGGGGACTTTGGGTCGGGCTCTCCAATCTCTGGTGCTGAGGTCGCCGAGGTGGTTAAAAAGCTCCGCGGTGGCAAGGCTCCGGGGGTGGATGAGATTCGTCCTGAGTTCCTTAGGGCTCTGGATGTTGTGGGGTTGTGTTGGCTTACGCGACTCTGCAATATCGCGTGGACATCGGGGGCAGTTCCCTTGGATTGGCAGACTGGGGTGGTGGTTCCCCTATTCAAAAAGGGGGACCGTAGGGTGTGTTCCAACTATAGAGGGATCACACTCTTAAGCCTCCCTGGTAAGGTCTATTCAGGGGTTCTGGAGAGGAGGGTCCGTCGGATAGTCGAACCTCGGATTCAGGAGGAGCAGTGTGGTTTTCGTCCTGGTCGTGGAACACTAGACCAGCTCTACACCCTCAACAGGGTCCTGGAGGGTGCGTGGGAGTTTGCCCAACCAGTTTACATGTGCTTTGTGGACTTGGAAAAGGCATTCGACCGCGTCCCTCGGGGGGTTCTGTGGGGGGTACTCCGGGAGTATGGGGTACCAGGCCCTTTGATATGGGCTGTTAGGTCCCTGTACGACCGGTGTCAGAGCTTGGTCCGCATTGCTGGCAGTAAGTCAGGCTCGTTTCCGGTGAGAGTTGGACTCCGCCAAGGTTGCCCTTTGTCACCGATTCTGTTTATAACTTTTATGGACAGAATTTCTAGGCGCAGCCAAGGTGTTGAGAGGATCCGTTTTGGTGGCCTTGGAATCGCTTCTCTGTTTTTTGCAGATGATGTGGTCCTATTGGCTTCATCAGCTCGTGATCTACAGCTTTCGCTGGAGCGGTTTGCAGCTGAATGTGATGCGGCCGGGATGAGGATCAGTTCCTCCAAATCCGAGGCCATGGTCTTGAGCCGGAAAAGGGTAGCGTGCCCTCTCCGGGTCGGGGAGGAGGTCCTTACCAAGTGGAGGAGTTTAAGTATCTCGGGATCTTGTTCACGAATGAGGGAAAACTGGAGCGTGAGATCGATAGGCGGATAGGTGCAGCGTCCGCAGTGAAGCGGGCGCTGTACCGGTCTGTCGTGGTGAAGAGAGAGCTGAGTCAAAAGGCAAAGCTCTCAATTTACCGATCGATCTACGTTCCCACCCTCATCTATGGTCATGAGCTTTGGGTTATGACCGAAAGAACAAGATCTCGGATACAAGCGGCTGAAATGAGTTTTCTCCGCAGGGTGGCTGGACTCTCCCTTAGAGATAGGGTGAGAAGCTCAGTCATCCGGGAGGGACTCGGAGTAGAGCCGCTGCTTCTCCACATCGAGAGGAGCCAGTTGAGGTGGCTCGGGCATCTGGTTAGGATGCCTCCTGGACGCCTCCCTGGTGAGGTGTTCCGGGCATGTCCCACCGGGAGGAGACCCAGAGGAAGACCCAGGATACGCTGGAGGGACTATGTTTCTCGGCTGGCCTGGGAACGCCTTGGGATTCCCCCAGAGGAGCTGCTCCAAGTGGCTGGGGAGAGGGAAGTCTGGGCCTCCCTACTTAGGCTGCTACCCCCGCGACCCGACCCCGGATAAGCGGAAGAAAATGGATGGATGGATGGATGGAAATTTATGATCTGGTTGACTACAATATACTCTTAATATTGTACAAGGCGCAAAACTTCACATTACCCTCAAATATCCAAACGTTTTTTGTAAAAAGACAGAGTACTTACAATCTTAAGGGTACAGATATTTTTGTTATGCCAAAACATAGAACAAGTCTAAAGAGTAGGTCTACTATAATTTATGGGATAGGTCTATGGAATGGTTTAGAAAACTATATCAAAGTTGCAAAAACAATGACTTTGTTCAAAAAAATTAATAAAATTAGGTTTCTGGAAAATATATATATATATTGGTTTGTTTCAAAATTTATGAATGGTAAAGTATGATGTGTTATTTATTGTGTAATTTTTGGGGGGATTATTGTTGTTTGAATTGATTGTTTGAATTAATTTTGTTAAAAAAGGGGCAGACATAATAAGATTTTATCTTCTTCTGCTTCCTTTCTTTTCATGTAATGTTTGATTTATTTATTTACGTGGAATTTATGTTCTTTTAAATTTGAAATGAATAAAGAATTAAAAGAAAAGAAAAAAGAAAAATGTGGTTCTCGTTCAATCGGCTACACGTGCTGTTACTTTAAAGCCTGTAAAGTTGAAGCAGATTTCTTTAGCGTAATTTTTCAACCTGTTGAGTATCAAGACACTTTATTTAGGTGCCACTGCCCAACAACTTGGATACTTGTAAGACTGTCTTTTTGTTGCTTTTATATTGTTAGGTTACAGGGGGCAACAGGACCAGGAGGGAACCCAGACATTATTTATCCCAGTGATAGTCTCCAGCAAGGTGTTCCCAGACCAGAGAAGGTATATACATCCATTAAGTTCTAAGTCTATTCAGCAGTCCTCTACCAGTGGGACAAAACCTCCAGAAGAAGGCGCCCAGGAGGCCTCAAATGCCCAGACCAATCTATACTCACTGTTTTCAGAACTTTGTGGCTCCTCCAGATCAGAGCTCCTCGCATTGACTTTAAGGCTGAGCCCGGCCACCCAACAAAGGAAGCTCATCTCAGCATTTTGTATCCTGGATCTCGTTCTTTTGGATCTCTATTCATTGGTGTCAGAAGCATTTGTAATGTGGGAAACACACGTGGTGGGGTCTGCAGGGTCTTCCCCCAGAACATTTTGAATAGACACTATTTCCTGCATTCTGGTTTATTTTAATGGGTTGTTAAACATCTAGTTACCTACATAACTAAACACTTGATTCAATAACTATGTTAGAGAGCACGGCACAATGCTCCCTTCACCCCCGGTCAACAACTGCTGGCACTAATGTGATGCTAAGCTAGCAACATGCAATTGCTGGGTTTCAGATGACGTAGCAGTGACGTCACAGAATGCAGATGCGGGGCAAGAAGTAAACGCAGCCGTTTCCTTCTGTTGCTGATTCAGCATCAACATGCCTAAATTCTGTGCCGTTTACGGTTGTTGCAACCGCTCTAATCGAGAGATAGATAAAAGTTATTTTCGTGTTCCGAAAGTAGTATGCTACAAGGGGATTAATTTAAAAAAACTTACAGAAAAAAGACGACAAACGTGGATTACAACCTACGGCTAAAAACAGGAGGTGCAGAAACTGACGAGAGTCTGCAGCGACCACTTTGTAACAGGTAAGGGTCGTATCGTTTAAATCATATTTTCAGATATTTTATTGGACAGTAACTAGAAAGACAGGTAAGATATGTTATGCCCTAGCTTGTGTAGTGGTTCAACACTTGGTTGTTCCCAGAAAAAATCCGATTAGAATGCTAATGTTGTTAGCGGTTAGCTTAGTGCTAGGAAAGGCATTTACGTGTTTTACTTTAAAGTGGTGTCTTATATTTAGGTTGTCCGAGTGCAGCAGGTGATGTACATTCCCAAGACTGGGCCCCCACTGTTAACCTGGGGTACCAAAGAAGTAACGAGTGGCCACAAACAGAAGCATCCCTCCGGCGCAGGGAAAGAGCTAAGGCCTGGAAGCTTCTCTGCACTGAGGAGGCCAACAGTCTGGAAGATGAGCTCTGTGAAGAAAGCTTACCAGCCCCTGAAAACGAACGATTCAAAGGTAAAATAATAATAAATAAAAATACTATTTATTTATTTATAGAATTTCTGAACGTAATTTTTAATAATTAAATATTTGCAGATGCAGAATGCCAGACGGATCTAAGCATGGTTGACCTCACAAAGCTGGAGGATGCAGTGAAAGGCTACACAACTGAGATCTGCGACCTTAAGGAAAAAGTCTCAGTGACTAAATTTACTCCTGAAACCTTCCAGAACAACGATAAAACAAAGTTTTATACGGGACTGCCCAACTTTTTAGTTTTGATGCAAATTTTTCAGCTCTGTGAACCTTATACATCAGCATGTCATCACTGTCAGCACTCTCCAAATTTGAGCAATTTATTATGATACTTATGCATCTCAGATTACATCTGCAGCTTCAAGACCTTGCCTATAGATTTAATGTGTCAAAAGCCACTGTGTCTCGAATTTGTTTTAGAACGATTCATGTTCTCCATGAAAGATTACAATTCTTAATAGTGGCCTGAGCGACAAGTAATTCAATCAACTATATTTATATAAATATTTTAAGTTTAAATGATTATACATGTATTTATCATTTAAAGTAAATCAAAAGTAAATTAAATCACTAATACTGTTACAGACCATATTTGTACATGTTAATTGTTCATGAAGACAAAAAAAAAATTTACCCAATAAGGTTGAATATTTTTAATTTATTCAATGAACTCCATAACCAATCTTTGTGAATATTGGTCAGTTAAAATGACATGAGTTTTGCTATTGAAATAAAAACATTTTTCTGAAGTAGACTCATTTTGCAACATTTGTGACATATGACATTTGTATGTGCTGTTATTTAACATATTAGAACACCTTTGAAATTCACAAGCTAATCTCATATTGATTTAAATATATCATTTGATTTAACATACTTAACTTTTCAATTAAGATTATTGTAAATAAAAAACAGCTGTCATGACATGTAACAACATCACATGACCCTTCTGCAGAGTGCTTGCTACAGGTGTAGCTGAAACATGTTATGGTAGTGACAAATGTTTTTGGGGAAAAAAAGAGCAACTGTTTAAATTTGTATAAACTTTTCAAACTCCTTTCATCAACTACTCCAAATAACATTCTTGATTCTTAGATTGGTTAGTCACGTGTGGATTTCTGTCCCAGGATTTCAGGTAGGATGCAATGTGTAAAATAGTGCTGAATTTTGGGAACTGCTGTTTCCCACAGCTGGTCATCTGGCAGAATTCTTTCCACATAAATATCATTTTCACTCCATACTACAAAATCACAATATTGTACATCCACAATGTGAATCTGATCCTGGAGCTGATGGTAATAAGGATGGTTCCTATCCAGTTGTACAGAATCTCCAACCTTGACGAGACAAAAACCAGGCTGTCCAGCACACATCCTCAGACTGACTTCATGCTGTTTGCTCTGTGGGCACTGAAGGACAAGACAATGAAACTTAGACATAAAAAATAAATACGGTAGTCTCCAAAACATTTCAATATGATACTTTTTTAAAGATTGTGTTTCACTCATTTCACTATCCAACACCAATGTTAGAAAATGAGACTATATTTATGTCTCTGTCAACCAGGTGTGTTCCACAGGTAAGAATGTATTAATCTGGACTAAGTTTTAAAAGGTGATGGAAAGGTCACACATTTTTTAACTGGAAACAAGGCAACATCCCACAAACTGCAAGACCATCCCCAAAACTACGGCTACATGCTGTGAAATATGCAAACAACAAAGATTTGAGTAAAAAATTATAGTTGTAACATTCATACTGTGAGGTGCGCAAAGTCTGCAGTGCAGTACCCTAATGCATGCTCAATAATCCAGGTAGAAAAATCTAAAAAAGCTAAGTCTGCAGTGCAGTAGTCCAAACCTTTTGAGAAATAAATTTTACCTTGATTTCACACACCCTGGCTCCATGACAGTCACATGAAACGACTCCATCTGGTGAGGCTCCCATGTATGGCCACCTTGAGTTTAACCAGCTAGTATCTGAAGTTACAAAGAAGATACGATCACCTTGATGATACTGTATTATCAAAACAAAAAAAATCATAATATTTTCAGTACATTAACTTACCTTTTTAATGGAGTTACTGTAGATCTCTGACCTACAGTGTAGAAATGCATATGACTCAACGTTAACACATACAACTCCAGCACGAATTTGGCTTTACAGAAGCTAAATATATTATTTTTAAGTAGATCCACGCACATAGAAATAACAGGGGGCTAACTAAACTTGTTGTTAGCATTAGCGATAGCGTAGTTAGCATAGGCTAATTACTAAATAAATAATACATCTCACTACTCACCCGGGCAGAAACAAGTCGACAACCATTTAAAGCTTCTTTTGATCCTAAATGGTTAACCCAAAACTCGTCCTCGCCAGTTTATTTAGGGCTTTGGCATACTTGCTGTAATCCATTCTGCTGTGTTTTGAACTGGGGAAAATCACTTCCTGCCCCGCATCTGAATTTCGCGCCACTTCCGGGTCACGTGATTGCAACCCAGCAATACAGATGCACTAGCTAAGATGCTACAAATGTAGCGCTCCACTCCTCTCATGCATCCTAACACCGCCCACCCTGGTAGCTGACACGCATGTGGCACTAAGCTAATGCACAACACAGATGTCTCCACAGACATATACGTATATTTCAATGGGTGTCTCACCCTCCTCCCCCTGCCCCGTCAAGTGACCTAGAGGAAACACTGCACGCGGTGTGGTGAGTTTTTGTAGGTAAAACCCGGAGTGGAATTTACGCAGTTTGAGTGTTCTCCTATTAATCAAGTGGAATGGATTCATTAAAGAAATAGAAACAGTGTTGGTTGAACTGAAATTTTATGGTAAATGTGGGTGGGGAGCAGGGGGAAATGAATATTTTTTTATTTGAGGGGGGCACGTCCCCTTCACAAATAATTGTTGTGACACCTATCTCATGACAACAGGTGTGGGTTGGAAAGTTGACAGACCAGTAAATCGAGAGTTGCCTTTTGGCTCAGCACTTTCACACAGTGGACCAGAACAACACATTCATTATTGTAGATTACAGATTAATGACTCATCACTTATAAATTTATAAACTCGATCCCCAGATATTTGAACAACTCCTTTTGGGACAGAGGCTCACTCCCACCTTTTTCTGGTTCAGAACCATGGCTTAGGACTTGAAGGAGTTGACTTTTATCCCAGTCGCTTCACATTTGATTGTGAACCCCCTCAGGGGCGGATCTAGAAAAATATCTATGGGGTGGCAAGAGGGTGGCAAGGATGTTTCAGTGGGTGGCATTACCCTCCTCCACACACATGTGTGTGTGTATATATACTGTATACT
>JBBPBX010000835.1:27117-39583 GCA_038048925.1 Garcialebias charrua
CCAAGAACTTCTGTGAAGGCTTATCAGAAACTGTGCCGGCTGACACCAACATCTTATCAGGACCATGGATCTATCTGGAAGTGCTTCGTAGACAAATCTCACCACCTTGCCATCAAATGCATATGTAACGTGTTATAAATGTACTGCTAGCAGAGTATTTTTGTGTATTAAATTGTGCCCTGATGGGACAGGGTGTGAAGAGATTTTTTTGTAATGCCACTATCCTATCCTCATGGATTTTTCCCCTTTTCAATCTAAAAATTGTATTCTGAAAAAGGATAAGGGGCCGTGCTCCAGTAGCAGCAGCAACGTGCACTCTGTCCATCTTTCAGACGACTGTACGAACATAATCTCTCTGTATTTTGGTACAATGATAATAAAGTTTATTCTGATTCTGGTAGTTATAACTTTATGTAACAAGCAGTATACCGATGTTCCCATCACTGAGGGATGTGAACAGTGATTGTCTTGGAGATTAGTGTTTTCTGGACTGGAGTTGAACAGATAATGTAAGTAGACCTAAATGTTTTTGGTGCAAGATATTCAAGTGGGAAGGACTTACACTGTGGAGAAGAACAGATGAAGTTTTATTTATTTGTTTGTTTATTTATTATTCATTTGCTTCTTCTTCTTTTTTTTTTCTTTCTTTTTTTTTGTAAGGCAGTGTGAGTGACAGATCCTGCCTAGCATATGAAGGGAGCAATTTTACCCACGACCAGGCATAATAGCAAAGCCAGGGGGTGGCCAGTGGTGGCCTTGGCCCCATAGATTAATTTGACCCCAATGGTCACCCAGACCATTTGAAGAAACTGCTTTCAAACAAACAAAAAACTAGAAAGATCAGTTCCTCAGATTGTAGGGTTTCTGGGGTCTGGTCCTGCATGTTGGGTTTTTTTCCCTCATGTTTACCAGTCCCTCCTCAAAATTCCTCCTCCTGTGATCCAGCACTGTCGCACCTGTGTTTAATTCTAATCACCGCAGGTGTCTGTCATTTCACCTTGTCAGTGTCTGTATATATTCAGCCCCTTGGTGTCTTGTCGTTGAGTCTGGATTGTTCTTGTCCTGTCCAAGGCTTCATGCTCTTTATCCCTCTGTGTCATCTGTTTAAAGTAAGTCTGCTGCCCCGACAGCTTTTTGTTTTGTTTATTCATTAATAAACGTTTTTACTTATTTTACGGAGCCTCATCGTTTTCCTGCACTTGTGTTCACAACACAGAAACAGTGACACAGATGATTCAGTTGGCCACTTTACATAGATATATGGCGGTATATATGCCGGTGGCCATCTTGGATTTTGACGTGTGTTGTTCCCCTCCTTGTTGTTTCAGCTTCCGTCACACCTGTCTTTAATCCTAATCACCGCAGGTGTTCCATCATTTGCCTCGTTAATACTGTATATTCAGTGTCTCTGTGGTTCTTCTTCTGTCTGTGGATTATGATCCCGTTCTGTTCTGTCTCCCTCCGTGTTCCCTCCTTAAAAAGTAAGTTTGATGCCTCGCTTGCATTTTGTTTTTGTTTATTTATAATAAACTTAGTTATTTCATGTTTTACCTGGAGCCTCCGTTGCTTTCCTGGACGTGGGTTCAAGACCGTAAACAGAACACAATATGAACCAATAGTAACAAAATGAATTCTACTGCACACTTTTCATTTCAAAAGGCTCTTTGGAACAGGTCCTTGTTCTTTCACTTCACTGAAGAGGAAATGCACAAGGGTCAAGGGTGACCTGAAGGACTCGCTGAAATCTCAACTCCAGTCAACAGAAACTGCACCAAAGCAAAAAGTGGCAAAGGGGGCTGTCTTTGGAGCCGCCATTTAAGATGGAGGAGGCGTAGAATAGAGCACAAAGGCATGACAGTCACAAAAATCTGAGTTGAGGCGACTAATGGACCTTTACGGGTACGAAATGGGATGAAATGGGATGATTTGCATCACAGTCAGACTGGGTGCAAAAAATAACAACAATGTGGTTATATTACCAAAATAGGTCTAAGAGATAAATTGAGGATAGTTTAAAGTAAAATGTTAAATAGACCTTGGTTACTGATAACAGCTGATGAAACAAAGATATTGTTTGAGATTTGAGAGTTTTATTAAAAATAATCTACTTGTGTGTGAGATATTTTGCTAACAGACAGTTTAACACATTCAGTCACAGATGACCAGAAAAAGCAGGAGACTGAATGATAATTTCAAGTTAAAAATGAATAATCTTTTTCTCTGCAGCTCGTCTTCTTCGGTCTTCCTCCAGCTTTAGCTCATGTGCTTTTCCCTTTAAAGTCTCGTTGCTGCTTTGTGGTTTTGGTGCAATCAATCCCGAATCAAACTCAAACGGGGCTGTGTTTGCCGAGAGAAGATCCTCTGCTTTCACCTCTAAACGTTGGGTCCAGAGAGGAGCCGTGCACACTTTCAGGGCGAAGACTTCAAACGCAGTCATCCCTGCCCACAGGCAGCACATAACTAAACATGTAGAGAGCGTCGGCTAACATCTGACTGGAGATCGTAATCTGTCAAAAAGTGTGCCGCGAAGACGAAGACAAACATCGGCTGTAAAAGCCACCAAAGGAGTGTAGCAGTTCTAACAGCTTAAACACTTCAGTATAAATCTGATATATGTGGTATTCTATGAAAAATGGCTCATTTCATGAGCTTTATTCTTTTTTACAGCTCTGTAAACTCTTCTTGTCAGCTTGATGCCCTTTGAATTGACAACAAATCTCCCTGAAGCCACACAAAAACACCTGACAAGGTTACAGTGGAGCTTGTACTGCTTCACAGGAATTTCAGATGTTGCCACTTGTAAAACTTCTCTTTTATATTGTTTATTGAGCAGTGGCCTTTCATTAAAATTCAACAAAGACCACCAAAAGAAATGTTTGTTTTTTTAGCAAAATCCAGAGTTTTTATATCTAAATTCCCTTTTGCCTCACCGAGTTGTTTTTGTCAGGCCTACATCTCTCTGAGGGCACCAGCTTCTTGCAGAGAAAACTCGGACAAGAGAATTACCGTAAACAGTAGAAAAGCTGCACCGTCTAAAATGAATTGCTGTAAATGCTAGAAAAGTTGCGCCGATCTACAGTAGTACAGCAAAGTAAAGCCTGCTGGACTGCAAATGAGACACGGAGCATAGAAGAATATTCTCCAATGCCGGGAATAAATTCCGATAAATTGTAGAAAAGTGGAACCACCTAAATTGAAACATCATAAATATTGGGGAAGCTGTTTTGCCAAAACTTAGTTCTCTAAAACATTTTTTTTAAACTGTGCTACAAAAAAAATCAATTGTCATAAACATTGGAAAAGCTGCACAGCGTTAAATTAATTACCATAAAGAGAAAAGCCACACCACATGAAAATATGGGGGGCTGTTTGTAAAGTTACACAGTCAAAAATTAACAGCAATATTTTGGTTTATTTAGGCTTTCATAAGAAAAAAAAAAATTCAGTCATGTTTTCACCATGTCATTCATACATTTATAAATGTCATAGTTCCAAACTAAATATTTAATTTACAAACTAAATATTTAACTTGCAAGCTAAATATTTAGTTAGCAAGCTAAAGGGTTAGTTCCATGTTAAATATTTAGTTTACAAACTAAATGTTTATGTCCAAGCTAAATGTTTAAGTTACAGACTACATATTTAACTTGCAAATTAAATGTTTATTTTACTAATTAAATAATTAACATGCAAGCTAAATATTTATTCCACGCTAAATTTAGTTTAATTTAATTAAGTTTAATCCATTTAAACTTAATTAAATGTTAATTTTATTTGAGATGTTTTTATATAGGGAGCTGTTTAATCTTAATTAAATTTTAATTTTATTTTAGCTGTTTTTATATAAAAGTCCAACCAAGTACTGGGTTTGCTAATTAGCCTGTGGCTAGAAAACCTTTGTACAAGACAACGGTTGCTTCGTTTTTAACATGTAACATTGTTCGAGCTGTCCTTGATCAAATAAACTTGAATGAATGAAAAATATTTAGTTTACAAACTAAATGTTTCTGTTCACACTAAATATTTAGTTTACAAGCTAAATGTTTAAATTACAAACTAAATATTTAACTTGCAAGTCAAATATTTAGTTTAGGAATTAAATGTTTCTGTTCACACTAAATATTTAGCTAAATGTTTAAATTACAAACTAAATATTTAACATGCAAGTTAAATATTTAGTTTAGGACTTAAATGTTTAACTTAGAAATTAAATGTTTAGTTTTGAAAATCAATATTTAGCTTGGAAATTAAATATTTAACTTACACCTAAATATTTAGTCACTAACTAAATATTTAACTTGCAAGTTAAACATTTAGTTTGTAAATTAGACATTTATCTTGGACATAAACATTTAGTTTGTCAACTAAATTTGTAGTGTGGAGCTAAATATTTAGCTTGCTATCTAAATATTTAACTTGCAAGTTAAGTATTTAGTTTGTGAACTAAATATTTAGCTTGTAAATTAAATATTTAGTTTGGAACTGACATTTATAAATGTATGAATGACAGGACACCCAATCCCGAATTGCTCCCCAGGCGCTTGCATAGCTGCCCAATGAGCCACCTGGGTGCATCCCAGGTGCAATGGGTTAAATGCAGTGAGCCAATTCTGTCTTTGTATGGGAACATACAATGATGACAACACATAGCATTTTATTTATTATTATTACATGGTGAAATATGAATTAGGAAAAAAACTCTTATGAAAGGCTAAATAAACCCAAATATTGCTGTTAAATTTTGATTGAGTAACTTGCAAACAACACCCCATTTGAAAAGGGTTATTGTACTACTACTTCTTCTTCTTCTTCTTCTTCTTCTTTCAGCTTTTTCCTCTTCAGTGGTCTTCACAGCGAGTCGTCCTCCTCCAACTCACTCTGTACTCACTCCAACTACCTCCATGTTCTCTCTAACTGCATCCATATATTTCCTCTTTGTCTTTTTCTAGGCAGCTGCATTTCTAGCGTCCTTCTGTCAATATACCTACTGTCCCTTCTCTGGACATGTCCAAACCATCTCAGTATGGCCCCTCTAACTTTATGAGTTATTGTACAAGCTGTAAAATTAGTGCTGCCTTGAATAAATTGCTGTAAACTGTAGAAATGTTGCATCACGCACAAGGACTTACTGTAAATGCTAGAAAAACTGTGCCTATAAAAATGGATTATCATAATGCTGACAAAGCTGTGCCATATAAAATGAATTACCAATAAATTAAGGAAAGGAGCTGCCTTAAAAAAAGTAAAAATTATTATTTTGAGAATACTTGTACTCTATAACATACCAACCAATCTGATTGCAGAATAAATGATAAAATAAAAACAACTTGATTTGGATCCACATCTGGACCCTGGTCCACCACGTGTGGAGGATGACCTTCAGAGTTTTGTAAGGACGGGGGAGCCGTCAGAACAAATTACAGGCTGCCGCCCTCGTCAGAGACGTCCCGCTGCTGTAACGACGGGGCTGTGAGATCCTCTCTCCGTCTTTGTCTCACACAGCGCCTCTCACTAAATGACACAGAGCACTGAAGGCTACAATTACTCTACTGTATGCAAAGAAGACGAGCACTGGATGTAAATGAGACAGAGGAAGAAATTACAGTTATAGATTAGCTCATAAAGCCACTTAATATATTACCCCGAGAAGGAAAGCGGGATCCATTAAGGGATTTACAGCCACAGAGGTTAAAATGAAAGCAAACAGGGATGAACTGTGAAATGATGCTCCAGCCCTCAGGTGTCAGCTGAGCACCAGCTGAGCACAGGAAGCAAACCAGTCTGAGCCTCAGCCTTTACTTTTCATAATTCACTCACGTCTCGCTGTCCAGGCGCATCGATTCCCCCGGGACACTTCTCCAGACGGTGGGAGTTGACGGCCATATTTTAATGAGCAAAGAGTAAAGTTTTTACTGGTCTGGAGGCTCTAAATGGCTCCTACAGACAACCTGACAGCGTTGATGATCAACTCACGAGTTCAGGATTCATTTACCAGCTGCTGACATTGTTCTCTTCCCAAATGTTTTGCTCAGTTTGATATTGATGTTCACACTTTTCAGCCGCTTCACAGCACTGAAGTATTTATGGTCTCCAATGAGTAAGGGAATTCTTATTTGTCTATCAATCTTTTAAATGTTTTTAATGATAATATTCCTAGCAACTGATTCTGGTGACTGCGTTGTCTTGGTGTTGTTGGATCTATCAACTGTTTTTGACACAGTTGATCACAGAATTTTAATTACACATTTGGAACAGTGGGTGGGCATTGGTCATATAGCCCTAGACTGGTTTAAATCTTATTTGATCAAGCATACTTTTTGTGTCTGTCTTGATGGCCATAGGTCCTCCTCTGCTCCTCTTTCATGTGGTGTTCCACAGGGCTCAGTTCTAGGCCCTCTTCTATTCTTGTTGTACCTCCTTCCTCTTGGCTCTGTTTTTAGGAAATATGGTATTGCTATTCATTGTTATGCAGATGACACACAGATTTACGTACCATTAAAGAAAGCAGACTCCACCTCTCTTCGGTCTCTGTTCCTATGTCTGGAAGATTTGAAGGCCTGGATGGCCCTACATTTCTTGAAAATCAATGAAGACAAGACAGAGGTGGTGATTTTTGGCAGTTCCAATGAAGATTCTGTGTCCGATGATTGCTCCTTGGCTCAGTATGTTAAGCCAGCTGTTACAAATTTAGGGGTCAAGATGGATGCTAGTCTTAAGCTGGAGTCTCACATTAGAGCAGTTGTAAAATCCAGCTTTTTTCATTTGAGGCAGCTAGCCAAAGTAAAATCCATCCAGACAGCACTTTGAAACAGCAATCCATGCATTTGTGACCACACGGCTGGATTACTGTAATGCACTTTATATAGGTATTAGTGATTCATGTATTTCCCAGCTTCAGAGGGTTCAAAATGCAGCTGCACGACTTTTAACAGATACACGAAAATTTGACCGTATTTCCCCTGTTTTAGCTTCTTTACACTGGTTGCCAGTATATTTCAGGATTCATTTTACAAAGTAAAATACTTTTATTTGCTTTTAAAGCTCTTAATGGCCATGCCCCTCCTTACCTGTCTGAGCTGCTACATTCTTACACACCCTCTCGTTCACTCAGCTCAGCTGACCAGTTGTTTCTGGGGGTCCCGAAGACAAAGCGCAAGCTCAGAGGGGAGTGTGCTTTTTCTGTGGTAGCTCCTAAGCTCTGGAATGATTTTCCATTAGACATGACAGGCCTCTTCACCTGCTGTTTTTTTTTCTTCCTTTTATAGATGGCCTCCCTTCTCACCTCGCAGCCATCCTCTCACACCAATATGAATTTTATTTTATTTTTTATAGAGAGAAAGGAAAGATAGAAAGTAAGACAACAAAACATAACAATTATCCACAAAAAGAGCACAAGGCAAACACACCCAACCTCCGTCCGCAATCCTGCAAAGCACATGACAGAACACAGCAACAAAATACACATGCATAAAGACTAATAATATTCATGACCTTGCAGTAGATTTCCATAAATCTTGGGGCGGCCATGGCACAGTGGTAATGGCAGTCGACCCCCGATCGGAAGGTTGGAGGTTCGAATCCCGCGTCCGCCCACCATGTGTCGTTGTGTCCCTGGGCAAGACACTTAACCTTGAGTTGCTCCCGGTAGGTCTGGATGGCGCCTTGCAAGGAAGGCTACCACTACCGGTGTATGAATGTGTGAATGAATGGGTGGATGGCTGGTATTGTAAAGCGCTTTGGGGCTCCTCACAGGGGGCTAGAAAGCGCTATATAAATAAGCTCCATTTACCATAAATAAACATACCCATACCTCCCTATATATATATATACATATACATTCATATCACATATCCATCTACATATCTGCATATGATATCTACATATACATCCCTGCATCCATTTGTGTGTGGCTGTGAGCATGCATAAGTGAATAAGGTTCCTCCAATAGAACATTCAGTAGCGACCGTGAAGCATCAGAGATCGCCCCCCCAAGGCCCGAGGCAGACGAAGGGGCGATCAAAGCCCAAGACCCCAAGAAGGACCCCGAGCCCAGAGTCCCCAGGGCCACCCGAACAGGACGAGCCACTCACCCTCTCCCCAGATCTGACCAAGGGGGAGAACCGGACGAGCTCCACCAGCGACTACACACAATGACCCCCGGGAGGCCAACAGCGACAAACCCACAGGCCCCGCCGGAGCCCGCTGCAAGAGCCCGCTGCACTGACGTAGCCCCAGGCCCGGACACCGAGGCCCGGGCACCGGGGACGCCCACCCCTCAGGCCCAGACCCGATAGGACCAGAGGACCCGAGCCCCACCAGGCCGAGCCGACACACGCCCAAGCGCCCAACCCCTGAAAACGACCACAAGGGCCCCCAGCATGCCCGCAGGCAAAAGGACACCCACCCGGGGGCCACGTGGTAGGAGCGCAACACCAAGTAGCCTCAGATGTAACGGAGAGGGGGCAGTCCAAAGCAGTTCACCTGCTGTTTTTAAGTCTCTTCTTAAAATCTATCTTTTTTCTTTGGCCTTTGGCACAATCTGAGATGTTTTGACTTTGTTTTATTGTGTTTATATTTTATTATTTTAGTACTGTTTTTATAGATGATCTTTCCATTTTATGATTGTGTTGTATTTTATGATTGTGTACAGCACTTTGGTCCTGTGGGTGTATAAAGTGCTCTATAAATAAAGATGGTATGGTATGGTATGGTATCAAGTCTTGCCATACAAGTTACTTGTCAAACAGAAAGTACTGTACACACATTTGGACCTGATGGCTGAAATAACTCTGGAAAAGCCCAAGAGACGCATTAACACATGGAGTTCTTTCTTCCTGAACTTTGAGAAGAGTTTTATTTGTAACTGCTGCTTCCAAGAGTATAGCCTAAATTCAATGAAGTGTTGGGGTCCTCTCCCCTGCTGCACTCTGGTCTTGATCAAATTAAAGCCCATCATGCTTTGAGGCAACGGCTGCAGCCCTGCAAGCCGGTCACATCACAACATCAGCCGAAAACCTGCAGCTCTGCTCTGTGTTAAAAACTGCTGAGTTATGGCTGCTGAGTCAGCATTCTCACCACTTTCCTGTTCATAGTTTCTTCAGTTTATTTTTTAAAACTACTTATGCTCCATTGATCTATTTTGCCCATTTATTATTATTATTTTTTTCTTCTTTCTGCTTCTCCCTTCTTCAGGGGTCGCCACAGCGAACTAGTCGCACGAAGACTTGGCGATTGTTTTTACGCCGGATGCCCTTCCTGACACAACCACAGACCGAGCTACCACAGCTCTCTGTGTGGAGCAGAGAGCTGCTATCTAGGGTTCACGGGGGAGCAGATGGTGTGGGTTAAGGGCCTTGCTCAAGGGCCCAGAGTGGGGCAGATGAGTTGGAGACAGGTGTGACCGCTTCACTTATCCCACCCCCATTTTTGATGTCGGTACCGGGGCTTGAACCGGCGATCTTCCGATCACAAGCTCACCTTCTTAACCTCTGCACCACCCCACATTTTACCCATTTATAATATGCAATATAATATATATCAACACATTCAGCCTGATTGGGAATTTTGTGCCAGTACGTTTGTTTTCTGTGACATTTCAATTCAATTCAGTTCCGTTTTAAGTATAGTGCCAGATCACAACAAAGTTGTCTCAAGGCACTTTACAGGAACATTTAGACTTTTCAAATGAATCAACTACGGTAATTCAAATAAATTACGAACAGTTCCATCAAAAACATTGTTCTCTTTGAGATCTTCCTATTTTGCTACTTTTAGCTTTTAGCTATCGTCCCACCTCTTTAAGCTACAGTGTTGTCTGTTTTAGTAATCATTTAGCTACCATTCTGTTTCGTTTAACTTTTGGCTAATGTTAAGCTGCTAATTTTAGCTTCTGTTTTGGTCAGTTCAATGTATGCTTTGCTACTTTAAGCTGTAGTTTTGTGAATTTTAGCTTTGGCATCCGTTTTGTTACATTTAGCTGCTGTTTTGATCATTTTAGCTTTAGTCTACCATTCTGTTTCTTTTAGTTTTTAGCTGATGTTTTGCTTATTTTAATTTTAGCATGTGTTTTGCTATTTTTATCTGCAGTCTTGCTCATTTTAGCTGTTTTTCACATCTGTCTTGACAGTTTTAGCTTACAGTTTTTCAAATTTTAACATCTGTTTTTTTTTAAGTTTAGACATCTGTTTTTCTATTTTTAGCTACCGTTTTGCGCATTTTACTTGACGCATGTTTGCTAATTTTAGCATCTGTTTTGCTTTTTTATAGCTTTAACAGTTCAGTTTTAGCTCACTCGGATTTCTCCCAGCATTAGAAAATACAATTTTCTTGTTTCATCTGATCGTAGCAGTGAAGCGCTAAGAGGGTCGTCGTAACGCTTGGAGACTGTTGTGATGAAATGACATAAAAATTATTTATTTATTGCCAGAGTATCGCAGAAGACAATATGGCCGACACAAATAGCCAGAAATGATGACCTGCCTGATGGTTTATCAGTTTGTTTTATTAACATTTTAGAAATTAAACTAGAGGTTATGGTGAAGGCAGTGATGACCTTTATGAATGAATCTGCTATTAACATAAAGAACTTCTTGAATGAGATGATTTATGGTGCATGGTCCTTTTCTTTTCGGCCTGTTGGAGAAGTCCAAAAGTTCAGTGGTCAACATCACGTGCATTCATGCAGATCAAACTGGGTGGTTGTTAATAACCATCTTACAAATCATTAGGCCTTTTTCTGAGCTTCATCGTCTCATCTGTGGCTCACCAGGATCAAAACATCCCCTGCCTCATGCGTTTGACGCATGATGTTTTTACTTGCTCCATCTGTTGATGTGTCACTTATCTTAGGGCTACAAAAGACACCGTGCGGTTTAAAACGCTGGCAGGTACTTTTAGATCCACGTTCTTAAAAGCAAGCACGCGTCAAAACCGTTAATTATCTAAATGAACCTGCAGGTTTAATGAAAAGCCTGGTTTGCACAATAATTTCCCGTGCCAGTCAGGAAAGCGATCAAATTGTTCTTATCAAAATAAATACAGGTAGCAGCGCCGCAGCTGCCAGTTCTGCGAAACCTTTTCAACAAAACGTAAACGCCTCGCTTGGAATAAGTGCAAAAATTAGACGTGAGCTGATCGTTTTTATTGGGTACAACAAGAGTAATCTAAATGTATGAGGCTGGAGACAAACAGCACTAATTATGTTTATTTTTAGAGTAAAAGAAAATGATGGTTAAAACACATTCTGATTAAAGGCTGGAGGGAAAAAAACTGAATATTCGTTTCACTGCAGCAGGAAAGGAAACGGCTCTGGAATAAAACAGCCATGATGTCCTCGTTTGTCCTTCTGGAAGGACTCCTAAAGTCCAGGACCAGACTGATGGATTCATTAACTCTTGTCTTCTTTAGAAGGTTCTGATTAATTTCTGTTGAGACCATTTGACTCCTGATCATCATTAATTGAAACCAGATGCACCTGACAAGTGATAAGGAAAATGTCAGGCCTTTATATTAAATAAAATAGTTCATTAAAGCCCTGACCTTCTCTAAAGGAAAACACATTTTAGACCAAGATCCTCTAATGTTAAGAAATCATTCAAACCTTGAAAATGACACACACTGTCATATTGCCACACTCAAAGTGTGTGTTGTGAGGACTCTCAGCTACTACCACATTAAATTTTAGCTCATGTAGCATTAACTAAATTGTTGCTATTTTTGTGGTGAATGTTGATTGGCTGTGGGGTAGATGTACAAATAATGGTTGATGCTGAAAAGTGTCAAGAAAATCCAAGCAGTGATTTAAGAGCTGACACACAATGACTTCAAATGGCAAATATTTAAACAAAAATCTTGCAATATCTGTAAAATAGTCACATGTGTATTGTTAAGTCGGTTAACAGTCATCTTGAATTGATTGAAAAATTGACGATCTAGAATGAAGACGTTACATGCGTCGCAGTACAACAGCACTGATGAGAGCTCGATCCGCTTCGGCTCTAGCTAATTTTTTGTTCCTGTTGTTTTTATTTTAACTTTTTGTGCCTACACTGCGCACCCACTCTACGGGTACGACCGTGACACACTTTTGGAGTTTTATGTGTCGCTGCCTTGTAGGGGTGTAACGATACACAAAACTCATGAGACGAGACAAATTACAGAGTTCGCGAGAACGAGACAAGATTTTAATATTAGTTCAAGAAAACTTCAAAGATCGGTTTTATGCCGCAAAAAGGCTTTTATTCTGTTTTAACATGTATTACAAACTCAACTGATGTCTTCATTTTACTGATTGAATCTCCTTAGACCTTAGAACGTTCAACTTTGTTTAAAAAAATAGATATTCACGCAGGACTTTCCAAAAATTGAACATAAATATCCGCATCAGCACTGAATCTGCAGCCGTCACTCACCAGTGTTGCCAGATTGGGCGGTTCACCGCGATTTTCCTTCTGACTTTTGCGGGTAA
>JBBPBX010000835.1:43651-74679 GCA_038048925.1 Garcialebias charrua
TATTCTCTGTACCAGAATGTTCTACCACAAACACTTCCTATCAGTAGAATCCACTGCTAAGCTACTCTGATACGGTGCAGCTAATTTATATTCTCTAAGAATCAAAATTGATAAAACTAAATTAAATTATATCTATGGAAAAGCAGTGAAAACCCTGTACACTTTCTCAAAAATCTATCAATACACAAGAATCTATCAACACACAACTATTGTACTGTACATTCACCAGGCACAAACATATATATATAGTCACATTAATCTGTCTGAAACATTCACATTCTGTCTGACTCATTCATCTCAACAACCTTCAATCCTCACATTCATTCTTCACAGGCGTAAGAATAATCATATGTAACTTCAACATACGGTGTAAACAACAATTGAGAGGTTTCAACAAATAGTGAGAAAACCTTGGCATATATTAGTGATTAGTTGGTTAGTTTGTTAGTTAATGTGATTAGTTCTGCTCTGCTGTATGTTCCACCTGTTGAATAAACACGGTGATCACATGTGCAGGGAAATAGATCTTCCCTTCATTGTTTACACTGCAACATTAAGCATTCATTCAACATTAATTAATCTGCTGAAAAGGGGAGAAATGTAAAACCAGTTAATTTGTTCTGCTGTCCAACACAGCTGTGGAATCATGTGATTGTAAAGTGCATTTCCCCTTTTCACATATAATTTATTCACAATTTTATTTTGCGTGTTCCGTCACGATCATCAGAAGTCCAGTCGATTTTACCTGTAATAAAGAATAAAAAGTCAGCACCAAACCTGTATGAGTTACCCCAAACATTCATCTCAAGAGGTGGGTTGTTGATCTAATTAGTTATTTGAAATGGTGTGTTTAACTATATGTTCCTTATTTCTCATCCCCTTTTGAAACAGGAGGCAATCAAAAAACATCCTGTTTCAAAGAAAATAATGGAATGCTCATAACACGAACGTCATCTGTACTACAGGTGTAAAAACCACAAAAAAGAAAAATCAATACGTCAATACATCCAAACCCAACCTCAAGCAGCCATCGTACTGTACGCATGACAGTAAAACTAGCATCAACAAACACCTGAAGCTGGCAGTCCAGTCCTGGAAAGATGTGTCCTCAAATACCCGAAAATAAATGCAACAGGTGTCCATACAGAACATGGAAAAAACCCAAATTGTACCACTCTACCGCGAGTACATGGCAACCCCCCCCAAAAAAATATGACATTATCCAACAACGTATGAGAAGCGTGGCTGTGCAGGTCACGTGTCAGTGAGATCTGTACATGTATGTATGAGTAATGAGTATGCGTGAGGTTCTACCATAGCAAAGATAGTACTGATCATGAAAACCGAAGTTATTGAATCACCACCTGAAGATCAAATGGTTAGCCAACACTTCAGCCAGGCTGCAAAGTTTGGTAGTGACGCATTCCAGCTTGACCAGTGCTTATCATGTCGTTCTCCAGCCCCCATCCTGGAGATGTCAAGAGTTCCACTGTGCATGCAGACCATAGTTTACGACTTGAGTTGAAGTTGGTGCAGACGTGCAAAACTCCACGTGGACAATGTGTAACAGTTCAGGTATGAGCCATGTTAGCTTGCAGCTTTTAGTTGAGCATGATACATTTCGGCAGTTCAGTGCATTTCAGTGCATGCGCTGTCAGCTAGCAGCTCAGCTGAACACAACGCAATTCGGCAGTTCAGTTCAGTCCAGTGCAGGCGCCAACGGGAGTTGTCAGCAGTCACGGTGGTTAGCAAACCTAGCTTCAATGACAGCACAACATGTGATCTATCCTAGGCGATTCAATACCAGAGAGTCAAGATGCAAACTGATCAATGCTATGGTTGAGGGAACCTAGGTGTGTGTAATGCACGTGTGTACTGTGCAATGCGAATGTTGTAGGGTGAGGAATAAAATTGTAAACTGAGAGCTGCATATCTGTGTATATGTGAAACCCACTACCAAGTAGAATTAGTTAACTGCTAACCAAATGTCGTCATGGAACACCTACAGCATTCACTGATTAGATGCCAAGCTAGCCTGGCCCTCGCCTTCCTGCACAGCTCCGCTCAATTCTCATTTCCCTTCACTGCACAGTCTGGGACTTCTCCCATCCACAAGGATTTCTCCGGTAGAATTTTGTTCGGACCAATCAGAGAACAGAAGGGACGGAGTTTTGGACCCTAACCCACGCCCCCACCTGTCCCGGCAGAGCCCTATAAAAGGGCTCTGCCAGCGCGCAGTGAGCGAGCACCGGCATGTTCTCATTCAAAGCGATGCAAAGCGATGCAGAACTGTTTTATATGTGACACAAATTTATTAATTTCCCCTTCTTAATCCCTTATCTGGAGTTTTCTTTTGTTTTTTGGGCCAAAAGTCAAGTGATCGCTCGCGCCCTCCTCCTTCTCTCCCTCCGCTGAAATGAACAAGGAGGAAATGGCTGAGGTTGTCACGAGAATTAAACTCGGGTTTTACGTTGCTGACCGAGTCCCATCAGATGTTCTGGTCTTCTGGTGAGCTGGACCAGCGATCCATGGTTTTATTGTATTTTATTAAAACGTTTTATTAACATATAAACACATAATTTGCAGCGCGGCAGCCAGCAGCAAGAGAAGAGCTGCAGGAGGCGGAGCAGTTGTCAGTCAAGTTCACCAGAGCACGGGGGGTGGCTCTGAGGGGAGGGAGCAGAATGCTTTCCCTGTTCAAAATATCCAATGGTTTTGTTCCTCAGCAGAGCCCACGCCTCCAGCAAGAATCGTTTTAAAATGGAGAGGTCCCAGACCCTAGTCTGAAGCGAAGTGAAGGACAGGGTGTGGTTTTAACCAGGCTAATGCCAAGCTGAAATCCTCAGAAAACACCTAAATAAAGTAATCCCCCAGCACATCTGTATTGTCCAACAAACTGCCATAGAAATCAACCAACAAAAACAAAAATATAGGCACAAAACCCCTTGCGTGACTTCATAAATAAAGTGCAGGACGTCTCCTGAGAGTCTTATGCCCCTTTTCCACCGGTCGGCTCGGGTCGGATGTTATGTCATATGTGCGTCGCAGAGACCCCCTTTCATCCTTTCCCACCGGATATTCCGAGCTGAGCCGCGCGAGATTTCCTGAGATTTTCGGGCTGGTTTCAGAGGGGTACCGAGGCGAGCTCACCCGCTCCGGAAGGAGGGAGGAGGAGACTCGAGCTGTTTTCACGGAAGAGAGGGACGCGATCACTGCAGGACTTTACATGATAAACACGGTAAAAACAATTATTATTTTTTAAATTTATAGCAAAGATGGGTCTTCAGCTGAACGTGTCCTTAATAAAATCACGTACTGCTCAAAACTGCAGGATTTTAAAAAGCAGGTTCGCCACGAGCAACACGCGGCGCGCGGGCGGCTTTATGTCTTTAAATGTAGCTCAATGAACAGATATAAAATATATTTCATAGCTGACTTTATAGTACGAGGGCTCCTGAGCTTAACCACGCTTTAATATTGTCACGTAGTGGTCAAATATGCTGCATTTAAAGTAGTTTCGCTTTGACTTTTTCCAAAACCTGTGCTTGCACAACGAAAATAAATTATAAAAATTCGAATTTTATTTCAAATAACTCCAACAGGATACATTTCGTATATGAACATGTTGTGATCACACTAGATTTTTTTGAAAAATATCAGCTATGTGGTTTTTGATAGAATTGATAATATGTGATACAAAGTAGAAGGGAGAAAATTAATGGTGGTAGCTTGACACAGTTATGTCTATAAAACATTGAATTTTATTTCAAATAACTCCAACAGGATACATTTCGTATATGAACATGTTGTGATCACACTAGATTTTTTTGAAAAATATCAGCTATGTGGTTTTTGATAGAATTGATAATATGTGATACAAAGTAGAAGGGAGAAAATTAATGGTGGTAGCTTGACACAGTTATGTCTATAAAACATTGAATTTTATTTCAAATAACTCCAACAGGATACATTTCGTATATGAACATGTTGTGATCACACTAGATTTTTTTGAAAAATATTAGCTATGTGGTTTTTGATAGCCTGGCCCTCGCCATTCCTGCACAGCTCCGCTCAATTCTCATTTCCCTTCACTGCACAGTCTGGGACTTCACCCACCCACAAGGATTTCTCCGGTAGATTTTTGTTCGGACCAATCAGAGAACAGAAGGGGTGGAGTTTTGGACCCTAACCCACGCCCCCACCAGTCCCAGCGCGCAGAGCCCTATAAAAGGGCTCTGCCAGCGCTCAGTCAGCGAGCAGCGGCATGTTCTCATTCAAAGCGATGCAAAGCGATGCAGGATTGTTTTATATGTGACACAAATTTATTAATTTCCCCTTCTTAATCCCTTATCTGGAGTTTTCTTTTGTTTTGTTTTTTCCCAAAAGTTAAGTAATCGCTCCCTCGTCCTCCTTCTCCTCCACCCTCCTGCTGAGTAAAATGAACACGGAAATGCCTCAGGTTGTCACGAGAATTAAACTCGGGTTTTAGTTGCTGACCGAGTCCCATCAGATTTTCTGGTGTTTTGGTGAGCTGGACCAGCGATCCATGGTTTGATTTTATTGTATTAAAACGTTTTATAACATATAAACACAGAATTTGCGCAGCGAGAGAAACGCTGCAAGAGGCGGAGCAGCTGTCAGTCAAGTTCACCAGAGCACGGCATCATTCAAAGCGATGCAAAGCGATGCAGAACTGTTTTATATGTGACACAAATTTATTAATTTCCCCTGCTTAATCCCTTATCTGGAGTTTTCTTTTGTTTTTTTTCTCCCAAAAGTCAAGTAATCGCTCCCTCGTCCTCCTTCTCCTCCACCCTCCTGCTGAGTAAAATGAACACGGAAATGCCTCAGGTTGTCACGAGAATTAAACTCGGGTTTTATTGCTGACCGAGTCCCTGCAGATTTTCTGGTCTTTTGGTGAGCTGGACCAGCGATCCATGGTTTGATTTTATTGTATTAAAACGTTTTATAACATATAAACACTGAGTTTGCGCAGCGAGAGAAACGCTGCAAGAGGCGGAGCAGCTGTCAGTCAAGTTCACCAGAGCACGGGGGGTGGCTCTGAGGGGAGGGAGCAGAATGCTTTCCCTGTTCAAAATATCCAATGGTTTTGTTCCTCAGCAGAGGCCACGCCTCCAGCAAGAAACGTTTTTCAATGGGAAAAGTCCAGACCCTAGTACGAAGCGAAGTGAAGGACAAGGGTCTGGTTTAAACCAGGCTAGGTTTTTGATAGATTTGATAATATGTGATACAAAGTAGAAGGGAGAAAATTAATGGTGGTAGCTTGACACAGTTATGTCTATAAAACATTGAATTTTATTTCAAATAACTCCAACAGGATACATTTCGTATATGAACATGTTGTGATCACACTAGATTTTTTTGAAAAATATCAGCTATGTGGTTTTTGATAGAATTGATAATATGTGATACAAAGTAGAAGGGAGAAAATTAATGGTGGTAGCTTGACACAGTTATGTCTATAAAACATTGAATTTTATTTCAAATAACTCCAACAGGATACATTTCGTATATGAACATGTTGTGATCACACTAGATTTTTTTGAAAAATATCAGCTATGTGGTTTTTGATAGAATTGATAATATGTGATACAAAGTAGAAGGGAGAAAATTAATGGTGGTAGCTTGACACAGTTATGTCTATAAAACATTGAATTTTATTTCAAATAACTCCAACAGGATACATTTCGTATATGAACATGTTGTGATCACACTAGATTTTTTTGAAAAATATCAGCTATGTGGTTTTTGATAGAATTGATAATATGTGATACAAAGTAGAAGGGAGAAAATTAATGGTGGTAGCTTGACACAGTTATGTCTATAAAACATTGAATTTTATTTCAAATAACTCCAACAGGATACATTTCGTATATGAACATGTTGTGATCACACTGTGTTGTTTAAAAAAAAAAACAGTTTCTGGACGAGTAGGATTCTGGACCCCGCCCACAGAAGGGGTACAAAAAAGCTGTGGAAACAGAACATAGATGTGACCCGACCCGAACTGAGCCGACCTGAGCCGATCCAACCCGAGCCGAGCCGAGCGGTGGAAAAGAGGCATAAGTAATGTATAATACCCAAGTCATCGAATAGTCCCTCGTAATCTGTCCAAGAGGAGATAAGCAGATAATGTTTAGTTTTCAAACTAACTCCTGTACTCTGGAGTTTTCTCAACAGCAACACTGAAGTACGGTAACTAAACTAACAAACAGTAAACTCTGAGCCGGTCCCTGGACCAGAACTTTCAGGTCCAGTGAACACACCTCACTTANGGAGAACCTCAAGGAGATGTCTCCGTCCCTGGTACAAGGATGGGAGAGGGAGGCCCCCGTTTAGGTGGGAGCCTCGTGGTGTCATGCACCAAAGTCTTATCTGTTGACGGCCATAAATCTGATTGTGAGCCAATAACTTGTATCTGTGAAACTGCCTTGTGCATATTCTTCAGACTATTTTTCTGTTCCCCTCCAATTCTCCTCATCTCATCCAAAAACAATTGACAGTCTCTGTTAAACTGATCTACTTTTAGCCATTATTTATATTTCTCCTGCTCAGTAGCAAAACCGTTGTTTCTCATCCAAGGCCAATGTCAAGGCCCTTCCAGCCTGTATTAAAAGTTCATTAAGTCATGCTAATGAAGGAGACTGATCAACCAAAGGAAAACAATCCTGTGTGCTGCAAGCTTCTCATCCTCTGAAGCACCCCAATAAAAATAAAATACCAGTCTAAAAACCATATTTATATATATATAAGACCAGAATAAAAACTATATTTATATATATAAGACTAGTACAAAACTATATTTATATATACATATCTCCCCAACCATAAAAACAGCAATAGTTTATAGAAAACAAAAATCTGACCCTGTTACCTTTATTTGCTCGTTAAAGTAACATTAAATGATAAATCTGGGAAGTGAAGGGAAATTGTAGCTCTAACACAATCACCGGACCCGTGAGTGACTTTTAACACCTCAAACGGCGAACATGATGATCGTGGAGTGGCCGAACCACCTCAGACGGCAGGATATGGTCTGGATCAAAGTCTGGAAATCTCTACGGCGAACATGGTCCCGGAGAAAAGGGCCAGACCTCAGCACCATAAAACCCCCGGAGCACCACAATAAAAACGAACAGCGTCTCTGAGGCGAAAGGCCTGCAGAGCTCATGTAGCATGGGGGAGGGATGGGGAGAGCGAGCAATGTTAGGCACTCATAAATTGTCCCTGCGCGTGTGTGGACGTGGGACTATGTGCTTCCACTTTACTTACATGTACAACAACCGCAAAAAAATGCACACACAAAAATACCAACAGTAGTTCACGTTTTTTACATTTAGCTGCTAACACAATAAACCGTAGCTACCCCACGGTGAAATTAGCCCACCCGTAGTCAAACAGCATACAGCCAACAAATAATTTAGTGTGTCCAAACGCAGACGTTTTGTGTAAGAGGAAGATCTGCTCACCTACAATGAATGCACCGTTTGTTGACTGCGTGCATGCTCGACCCGCTCGGTGGGGGGGGACCCTCCAAATCGTCTCCCTTCCTTCACCACCTTCCACGTCGATGGTCACCAAATTGTTACGAATTCAAAAGGTTGAAGGAAACTCTGAAACGAATGTGCAAGTTATTGGCAGGTTTATTGTACATATAAGGATAAACCTTGCAGCTGCAACAGACCTCACTCCGAACACCAGTCCACACACACACATCTTCGAAGGCAGGGCCACGGTTATAAACCTCCGGATGTCGTCACCGCCTCCTGGAACCTGGAACCTCCTGGGACTGCTTCGGGACCACCTACACTACCACGTGACCCTCCTTTCTGCCAATAAACTATCAGCTTCAATGTAAACATCAAGTGTTGGGTCTGTTGAATTATGCAAATATGCAGGCGTGTAACTAAATCTCTTCCCTATTGAAAATAAAGCCAGAGAGAAAACATTCTGCCTTATATCATGTTTCACATTATATGACGGAATTTAAGTGAACACAAAGAACATAATAAGTGTGATGCAGGTGTAATACTGATAGACATATATTTCACCGCTAACAGTACCATGCTGCGAACAGGACCATGCTGCTAACGGGACCCCGTTGCCAACAGGACCATGCTGCTAATGGAACCATGCTGCTAACGGAACCACACCACTAACAGTACCATGCTGCTAACGGGACCACACCGCTAACAGGACCATGCTGCTAACGGTACCATGCTGCTAACAGTACCATGCTGCTAACGGTATCACGCCACTAACTGAACCACTCTGCTAATAGGACCACGTCACTACGCTGATGTACAAAGTAGATGTTGTATTTCTTTTTCACTTTTGGTGCTTTTTTTGGTACTTTTGTTGCATGCTTTTTTGTTGTTGTACAGTATTTGTTGTTGCGTTTTTGTTTGTTTGTTTGTTTTTGGGAGGGCAAGTTGAGCTAATTCTTCTCATCCTGAGCATTTCATTGCATTGTTGACCTACATACGACAATAAACAATAAACCTAAAATTGTCTTCTTGATTCCAGAGAACCTTTGACATATTTGTAGTAAAGAACAGTTCCTGCTTGTGAATCCAAACGTACAATAAGAACAAATCAGAACGTTCCATTCTGACTGCTGGATCATGAGTCCTTTTGTTGTGGTTTATTTTCTGGGGGTTTGGGCGAACTTGGGTCATGGAACCATCTGTTGTGCAGCTCTGGGGTCTGTGCATGTTCTGATGATGAGAGAGCTTCCTGGAGGTCGATTGGCTCTCGAGTCACGAGCCCTGAGGCGATATAAACCCCATGCTTTGTTTATCATGTCTGGGGAAAACAATGAACCCGAAGTGCAGAAGCAAAACCTCCAGGAGGACTCGAAGGGAAAAAAAATGGAATATAATTTTTTTTACCAAGGAAAACAAAAGGCTGATGTGACAGCAAAAAACACTCACTAGAAGATGTGAAAACAAACAAGAATGTTGTGTAAGCACAATGCTTTAAATGGAAACTAATGAGAGAAAAATGACAACACCTGAGCAGAGCCCATGAGGCTCAGGTGAGAGTGGGCGGTGCAGCAGCTGAACTCCAGGAGGAGAACACTGAGGAAGATGAAACAGAAAAACTCCAAGAATAACACAAAACACATGGATTATGACATAGTTTGGTCTGGACTGCAACTTCTGCTCAAATTTGGACCTGCTGCATGCATTTATTCCTGTATTTTTTTTTTAATTTCTCATCTCTTTATTTCTCTTTTTTAACACTAGGATGACTGAATTTTCAAGATCCTGAGGACAAACCCCCTCCTTCTTCTCAACCATTAGTGGGCCATTAACTGCCTTTTGTTATAAATATGCGTGCACACAACTCAGACACCCCTACCACACCAGACTGCATTCCAATGTTTCCACCAGGTAAGCAAGACTCTGCTTGCACTTCCCCCTTAGCCAAAAGAGAGGCCCTGACCTGAATTCACACATAACAGACCCTGAAGTTATCTCACAGTTGAACAATTTGGGACATCCACTGAACGGAAAGCTTTGTCTGATCCAGAACAATTTTATGCATAAAATTGTCTTATTCTGCTGTGCTGATTATCCTGTAACCCTGATGTTCTGTCATAGGTTGAGGAGCATCAAATGTAGAACCACTAGACTGAGAAACAGCTTCTACCCTGAGGCTGTCAGACTCATGAATAAATAAATAATAAGAATAAACACTGCAAAATGTCACATCATACTGATACTGTACTGATCTGTTTCTTGTTGCTGCGTTCATCTGTGACCATCTGCTCATGTTCGTGCTGCTGTTTATAATGATGTTTTTCTACTACATTAGGGCTTAGTGTATTACTAGCTGATGTGATGTCTCTCTTAGTTAATCCTAGATGTTATTATTGTATTTCTCTTGCATTTGTTGTTGGATGTAACTGGGACCCTGTGTACATAATCTCGTTTTCAACACATGTACTACATGCGGTGCAAATGACAATAAATTCTCTCTGACTCTGACTCTGATATTAATTATTTTGCTTACAAGTACTGTCTCTCTCCTTGTCCTTGGCACATGTAAACGGTACGTGACGGCACATGCAGGTGGCCCATTGCTGTGTTCTACAACATGCTTGACCTATTGTTGTCCATCACCTGACGGACCAACATAGGTTACATGACCTGGGGTCAACTGACAAAATGACACAGGTCACACGACATGAAGTCAACTGACGGACCGACACTGGTCACACGACATGAGGTGAACTGACGGACCGACACAGGTCACACGGCATGAGGTCAACTGACGTACCGACACAGGTCACATGACCTAAGGTCAACTGACAGACCGACACAGGTCACATGACCTGAGGTCAACTGACGGACCAACACAGGTCACATGACCTGAGGTCAAGTGACGGACCAACACAGGTCATACAACATGAAGTCAACTGACGGACCGACAAAGGTCACATGACATGAGGTCAACTGACGGACAGACTTAAGTCACATGACCTGAGGTCAAGTGACGGACCAACACAGGTCACATGACCTGAGGTCAACTGACAAAACTACATAGGTCACATGACATAAAGTCAACTGACGGACCGACACTGGTCACACGACATGAGGTCAACTGACGGACCGACACAGGTCAAATGACCTGAGGTCAACTGACGGACCGACACAGGTCACATGACCTGAGGTGAAATGACGGACCAACATAGGTCACATGACCTGAGGTCATGTGATAAACCAACACAGGTCACATGACCTAAGGTCAACTGACACAACGACACAGGTCACATGACATGAAGTCAACTGACGGACCAACACAGGTCACATGACCTGAGGACAAATGACAAAACAACACAGGTCATACAACATGAGGTCAATTGACGTACCGACATAGGTCACATGGCATGAGGTCAAGTGATGGACCGATACAGGTCACATGACCTGAGGTCAAGTGACGGACCGACACAGGTCACATGACCTGAGGTCAAGTGACGGACCAACACAGGTCACATGACCTGAGGTCAACTGACAAAACGACATAGGTCACACGTCAACTGACAGACCGACATAGGTCACATGACCTGAGGTCACATGACCTGAGATCAACTGACGGACCGACACAGGTCACATGACCTGAGGTCATGTGATGGACCAACACAGGTCACATGACCTAAGGTCAACTGACACAACGACACAGGTCACATGACATGAAGTCAACTGACGGACCAACACAGGTCACATGACCTGAGGTCAACTGACAAAACAACATAGGTCATACAACATGAGGTCAATTGACGTACCGACATAGGTCACATGGCATGAGGTCAAGTGACGGACCGATACAGGTCACATGACCTGAGGTCAAGTGACGGACCAACACAGGTCACATGACCTGAGGTCAACTGACAAAATGACACAGGTCACACGACATGAAGTCAACTGACGGACCGACATAGGTCACACGACCTGAGGTCAACTGACGGACCGACACAGGTCACACGGCATGAGGTCAACTGACTTACCAATACAGGTCACATGACCTGAGGTCAACTGACACAACAACACAGGTCACATGACATGAAGTCAACTGATGGACCGACATCGGTCATACGGCATGAGGTCAACTGACGTACCAACACAGGTCACATGACCTGAGGTCAACTGACACAACGACACAGGTCACATGACATGAAGTCAACTGAGGGACCGACACAGGTCACATGACCTGAGGTCAAGTGATGGACTGACACAGGTCACATGACCTGAGGTCAACTGACAAAACGACACAGGTCACACGACATGAAGTCAACTGACAGACTGACACAAGTCACATGACCTGAGGTCAACTGATGGACTGACATAGGTCACATGACCTGAGGTCAACTGACAGACCAACATAGGTCACATGACCTGAGGTCAAGTGATGGACCAACACAGGTCACATGACCTGAGGTCAACTGACAAAACGACACAGGTCACACGACATGAAGTCAACTGACATACCGGTATAATGGACCAGATTGCACATTTACATACGGTGCGGCCCATTGCCGTGTTCTACAACATGCTTGACCTGGCAGCGATAAATGCTTATGTGTTATACAAAGCCTGCACTGGGTCCAAGGATTTTGGACTGAGGGGTAGGGGGTGGGGGGTGTAGGTGTAGAATTAATGGGTCATTAGCAGGGTCATTAGCATGTGAATCGACATTATATAGCCCACTAAAAGGGACCGGGGGATTTAGAAGCCAAGTTCCCTTGCGCAAAAAAGCGCAGCCTTAGTCAAATTAGTGTTAATAAATCACCACAAGACAGTTGACTTGTTTATTTCTTGAGTCCACCTCAGTGCACGTCAGATGATTATTTTGTTGAAAATTATCCAGTGGCTCATGAGAAATTCTGCTAACAGACAGACAAACACACATTCAGGCCATATAATTAATTAATTAATTAATTAATTAATTTTTATGTTTGTCTCTTTTATAAACGTTTGCTCGTGTTTGAAATGCACTTTATAAATAAAATGAATTTAGGATAAAACCATTAGTTCAGAGCTGCCAGAGCGAAAAGCAGCAACCACATTTAGACATTAAATTGACATATATCAACCGATGTATTTATCTTTTTATGGTAAATCATTTTAGACAATTATTATTATTTATTTTTTTAGATCTGGCAGCATTTTATTCACCCATCAGTCGAGAAAATCTGTTTAGCTTGGAGGTGATACCGGAGTTTATTTGCGACTATCAATATATTTTAGATTAATTTACAGAAAAAACAAGCCCAAAGCCACTAACGATGAGCAAAACTGTCAACTGTTGATCAATCGTATGCAGTGAGACACACACGGCATGGAAGAAGACAAAAATGTGAACATTTTGATTGATAAACCGTAAGGGAAGACCTGTGGGAGTAAGACATTTGTTCCCTTTATTGGTCAGGTCACTCGGTGCAACACTATTGCTATGGGAATTGCGCCCCCGCGCGATTACCTGAAGGAATACATTCATGCCTTTACGGCAGGGGGCGTCAGCATCACCCCAGAGGCCCCGCCCTCTGGGTACTTAAGACGTGGGCACCCATCCAAATGGTCTCTTTTTGCCCTTCACCTCGCTTAAACCTGAACTTCGTGGGACTTCTCTGTAGACACATCGCTCGTTGGAGGTGAGCTCGCTCCCTATGCTGAGCATACAGAGAAATTTCCTGTGTATCGCTGGGCTGGCGAAAGCTAGTCCGGCACATTTTTCCTTAACCCCAAAGTTTTCTTCTCTTCTCACCGCAGACTGCTTTGCTCGACGGCGCTAACTGCGTCACATTGCTACCCTGCTAAAGTAGTAGCAGGCTAGCCAGCGAAAGCAACGCGACGGAGGAGACGTCTCGGACAAGGATTTTAAGAAAACTTGCTTGTTTTTTCTCGGACATGGCTCCCGAGAAAGGAAAGCGAAAGCCAAGATTTATGAAAAAGGCTAGCAGGACGGCAAGTCCCAGCTCGTGCGCCTGCCCCAGCGGCTGCGGATTTTCCCTTTCGGTGACAGACACCCACGAGGCCTGTCCTGTCTGCCTGGGGATGCTGCACGCAAAAACGGCGTTGGACGCCCCCAACTCCTGTCCACACTGCAGCCAGATGCTGGAGGTGGTGAGGAGACTCCGAGTAGACATCGTGGTCAAAGCCATGGGCGCCGTTGCGGCACCAACAGACCCGGACCTCACAGAGGTTCTCCCTCCCATGCCGGAGCTCGAGAGCATGGATTTGGAAGACAGTGCTCGGGTCAAATGAGGGGACAGCCCGGATATGGCGGCTCCCGTCAGGGACTCGACAGCCGAATTTGACACTCAAGGCATGATGAACGTGGATGAGATCTCGCTAACAGCCTCAGGTGAAATTTCTGGTGATGAAGCCGACAACGAGTACGAAGGAGAGGAGGAAGACCTTTCACAGAACATGGCGCCAGTGCTGCCGGAGACAGACACTTCGATCCCCGCTCTGTTCGACTTGTGTCACAGAGTGGCGGACGCGCTGCAGATCCCTTGGCCAGAACCTCCACCTCGTCAACAGGTCACAAGGTTGGCAGGGAATTATTTTTATGCCAAGCAGCAGTCGACAACAAGGCACAGGATGCCCATCTTCCCGGATTTCCTCATGGAGCTTACTCGCACCTGGGCTGAACCCAAGGCTCCTATGCTGCTCCCGCTCTCCCAGTTCCTCGACGTGGCTGGAATGGAAGCAGTAGGAATAGCCAAAGTGCCACAAATGGAGGACATTCTGGCATCTCACCTGACCCCCAGATCTTCTGGAACAAAACCGACTTTGCCCAGCAAAGCCTGTCGAGCTTCAGCTGCATAGCTCAAGAAATGTTACAGAGCTCAGGGCCTCGCGGCACGTGTGATGAACGCATCTGCCATGATGCTGGCGTACCTGGCAGAAAAGCTACAAGAGCTCCAGGTGACAACAGACAAGCAGGCTGCGACTAAGGTACTGGAAGAAGCCCGCAGGGCCACTGACTTTGTGCTCCGCATGATGGGGACAGCAGCCATTGCACAAGGGAGGTGCATGGCTGAGGTGGTCATTGCCCAGCGTCATTTGTGGATGACCCTGACGGACCTTCCAGAAGGTCAGCGGGTCCCTTTTCTGCACCACTCGATCGAGCCAACAGGACTCTTCGGGAGAGCCCTGGACCGGATCCAGACCAGGCTGGAGCAGAGGTGCAAGCAGGCTAAGGCCCTCCGGGAGGGCATGCCAAGGAGAACTTTTGCCCTCCCCAAGGGAGACAAGCGGGAGCAGACCCATGCAGCCTCGACATCGCTCAGCCAAACGTCGTCCTCCGCAGAAGAGGCCGACGTACGATGGGGAGCACCGGCAGAGACCCCCAGCGGGTCCACCTCAGGCTGGTCAGTCCTGGAGTAGGAACAGATTCGTCCCTCGCCAGGCGGTCCAACCGAGGACTTCCTCGGTGAATCGTGATAGAAGACAGAAGCGAGCCTGACAAAGTAGGCCCTCTGCACAGTTTTGCTGGCTCGTCCGCTCAAGGGGTACGAGAACCTAATTTTATATGCCCAGACTTTATTTGTAAGAGACTACAAAAAGCTGGTGACTTTACTGTATGCACAAAACATGAATGTTCTGATGTATGTGAAATAAAGACAAAAGGTTGTTGCACAAAACACAAAATAAAAATTCAAAAGAACAGTTTTGCCCTGTTTCTTGACTCAAAAAAATAAATGAAATGAGTGATGAACAACAACAACACAACACCCCTTTGAAGACTATCGCTATGAAGGAAGTGGGCTGCCACCACCCCTCCCTCGCGGTGCACGATCAGAAAAATGAACCCTAGCAGGATATCCCGGGACTCATAGGCGTAGATCCTGGGGGGGTCGGGGGGGTCCGGACCCCCCCAATCTTGGGGAAATATAGATCTGTCCCCCCCAATAATTCAATAAAGGAAACCGTGTCTTTAAACAATATAAATATAAAAAGGCAAAAAAAGAGAGAAATCCGCCATTATTCTAAGAAAAAAAAAGGAAATTTTGCCCACCCCCCCTTCTCTGTTGGCAAATGGTTTAGTCCAATGTTTACAAGGAACAACAGCGGCACCGGAGTCACAGGCTGCTCCGCACGGGAGCTGCAGCACGGGAGCTGCAGCACAAACTATTAACTTCCAGTAAGTAGCTACTTAAAACATTGGTGACAGTGACTGGGAGGAAAAGGTATTTCACAATGTTGAAAGACAAGTGTGTCTGTGTCTCATTAGTGGCTGTAGCAACAGCAAAACGCAACGAGGAGCGACACTTCATCAGCTAACACGCTAGCTTCAATGCTAACTAGCTCCCTGGTGGCTAAAACAGACAGAAGAATCCCAGAGCAGCTCTGAGCAGGATGGATTCACATTCATCATATTTTCAGGTGTGGAGCTCTTGAAAGAAGTAATGATAAAATATGTGAAAGATAATTAATTTAAAAAGAGTAGAGAAGATGTGATGATTAGTTAAAATGATTTTATATGTGTAGCACTTTGTTGCAGCTGTGGTTGTTTTAAAGGGCTTTATAAATAAATTATTATTATAAAAAATGTTGAGGATCAATACTTATGTCACATGATTAATAAAAAAGTCACTGTTTATTATATTACAATTACATTATTGATATTTTGTATCTGCAACTGGAAGATTTTATTCTTAATAGGTTCTTAAAAAATGCTACAGTAAAAGGCATATTTTGAATGAATGTTACAAACGTGTTCATTTCTACAAAACAGTTAATAAAATATTTATAAAATACAATGAATTTCAAATGTTACAGATTGAGTTTAACATAAAAGAAATAGTGTTTTATGTTTAAATATCAGTTAATAAGTAATCCATTATGCCCCCTTGTTTAGGACTGGAACCAATCTCAGCTGCTTTTGTGTGAAGGCAGGGACACCCAGGACAAGTCACCAGTCTGTCCCAGAGACACCCAGGACACGTCTCCAGTCCATCACAGAGACAGACAAAGAGACAAACAACCATCCACACTCCCAGTCAAAGCTAAGAACAATTTACATTTGCACAGAAGAGCCAAAAAATTATTCAAACTGAGGACTCAAGTTCTTGATTGAGAGTTCTAATCACTACTGGTAATTATCAATAATAATTGATCATATTTACCAAGCTAAATCATTGTGTGGAGTCTTTAATAATACAGACCAGATCAGATGTGATCAGGCAGTCATATATTCACATGTATGTAAATGTATTATTAATACTATAATTAAAGTTGAACCATGCAAATTTGTTTGGAACGAACAAGTGGACCTTTGTGCCTCTTGGTCCCACTGAAGTACCGTAAACACCAGTGTATAATACGCACTTTTATTGCTCATTTGAATGTCCTACGTATTATACACCGAAGCGTATTATCTACAGATTTTTTCCCATATTTTTAGACCCATTTTTGGCTCTGATTTGCTTTTTCATTTTGGCCTAAAAATGGTGCAGTACCAGTTTCGGCCGCTATGGGCGCTAATGCACCCTGTAGTCTGTTTACCTGCAGACTGTACCTGGAGGCGTATCCTGGCGCCATCTAGTGGCCATAAAAAAGACTGTCACGGCAGCGCGTATTATACACCGAAGCGTATTATCTACCGATTTTTCTGATTTATTTCCAAATATTGGCCAAAGCGTATTATACACCGGAGCGTATTATACACCGGTGTTTACGGTAGCTCTCAGTCTCAAAAAGTTTGGTGACCCCTGCATTAAAGTATTTCTTCTCCTTGAAAACTGTTTTCTTTTTAAGCTTTAAGATTTTGGGAAGATGTTGTACCAGATTATCAGTGACACTGACCACAGCAATCTATGAATACAAGCCAAACTGAAATTTAAACAATATTTAGAGGGGACCTATTTTGCAAAATTCTCATTTTGCCACTTGTCAAAATGACAAGTGGCAAAGATTGAACATATTATTTTTTTTTACAAGAGTAATGAGTGTCACTATTGTACTGATTAATAGTAGTATTAAGACTACTAAATACATGCCATTTAAATCAATATTATTGCTGATTATTCTGCATAGTATATGCATGCAGTTTGGATAAACTTCCCTCTGTACATTTTGCATTACATTTCACTGTAACTTTGCCGACCCCCCCAAAATTGCTCTTAAAAAAATTCCCTGTTTATGGTCCCCCCCAATAATGAGATGAAATCTACGCCCTTGCCGGGACTGTCTGCAGCAGACAGACCTCGCGGCATCCGCAAGCAGGTAAACCGGCTCACACAAGGTCGGATGAGGGGGGTCACACACTCACCCCCCCGCACCGCTGGAACTCGGGGGGCCGAGAATACAAAAATTCCCCAAGCTCGCAGTACGTCCGCATGCCCGGAGGGCGTGCCGACTGAACACGGTGACCATGACGACGTACTGTCATGGCTCCCAACTGCATTTCAGCGGATGACCGCTCTGAGCCACGGGGGCGCTGCAACCGAAGTCTGCGAGCCCGGGCCGTGCACACATGCTGACAGAGGAGACAACAATAATGCTGCAGAAGTTGTAAATAAATGTTGTTACAACACAAGAAATGCACCTGGGCCGACTCAGATAATTCTTCCTTGTGCCCGAGAAAGCCTGGACCTAGTGAAATCATCCAGGTTTGTAGGTGCTGAGCAGAAAAATAATAATTGTACAGCCTTTAGGCTGAGTTAGACTTGCGCTTTGGTCCGCAGGCTGGAGCGCGCGCACTCAGCCGTGCGGCGAAATGCGTGTTTATGGTTGACGCACGGCGGCGCATGGCAAAGTGCTGTTCTTTTACGGACCAGCAGGAGGCAGTACCCTCTAAAACCTGTGCATATGTTGCAAGAAAGGTGTAGAAGAAGAAATCTACCGTAGAAGAAGAACTGTTTGAAATCACACAACAAAAACAAATAGCTTTCCGCTCGCGTGCTGAACTGTTGTCTTTATTTGCGGCTTTAATGCATGGAGTCAGCGGAGGAGAAAGCGATCACGTGACTTTTGGCGAAAAAACAAAAGAAAAGTCCGACTCCAGATCAGGAATGAAGGAGAATTTAATACATTTTGTGTCACAAAACATTCCTCCATGCGTCGCGACTCCGTCTCCACGACCACAGCGGTGCAAACAGCTGCAGGCTCCGGCGTGAAGAGGGTGAAGGCTGTCGGTGAATCCGTGTATGGTTCGTTCTTTCGTTATTCCGTTTCAAAATAAAAACCAAATAACCAAACAAGCTTTGGTTATTTGGTTTTTTCGTTTTAAAACGAAATTACAAAAACGGTTTTTAAACGGTTTTTTCATTATTTCGTTTTTCAAACGAAATTAGAAAAACAGAAATTACAAAAATAAAAAAAAGGGACGTTTTGTTTTGTTTGTTTGTTTAACTGCAACGGTTAAACCAAAGACGAGCTTTTATTTTGAAGTTATTCATTCGGACCTTAAACCGGAAATGAAGACCTCTGAGTGTAAAAAGGATACGTTGTCTTATTTAGAGGGAATCAACGCATTTAATTGAGAGCTGATGATCTAACCGTCAACAACATTGATTTAATATTCCAAGTAAGTAATTAAATCATTACATTTGATAAACTTCCGTGTATGTTTAACAATAATTGACCGTAGGCTAATGCTAATGCTAACGTTTCTCGCTGAGGTCTGTTTACTCATAGATTAGTTTTTAAATTAATCTTATGTTTATGTTTGGAATCATTGGCATCAAGTGTTGTGGAATTTGGAATAACACGTAGGGCGAATACGACATCAGAAATTTTACATTTTAAGTAATTAAAAAACAAGTGTGTTATGGGCAAACCACACGGTTTTATAACAAATCAATTTATTATTTACCATTTAGATACTCTTTTTTTTTCTTTCTTTCAGGTGCGTGCAGACCCTGTTTTCTTGACAGCTGATGACAACAGAGGTGTGTCGCCTGATGCTTTTGACACTTTTGAACTAAGAGGGAAAAAAAACAGGTATCCTTCACCTGCATTATACGTTCCCAACAACTTTAATCATCTTTTAAAACATAAATAGTTTTATAAATGTTTATGATGATATCAATCAAGTCAACTCCACAATTCTGTTTCCTGATTTACAACACAGCTCCTTCACACTAGTTCTAAATGAAGGTTTTACAAACATTTACATTCCCTTCAGGTTATAATGACTCTTTTTTTTTAAAACAAATTGTAATTGAATATTTGGGGGTAATATTTTTATGAGTTTTATACATGACTTGTAAAATACTATGTTCAACCAAATCATAACATTTTAATAATTTCAATTGATGAAATAATCTATTTGTTGGGTGACCATAGCACTTCCTACTAATAATTCTTATAGGTCTTTTTTGTAAAATAAAAACATGGTTTGTAATTGTTTTGCATGCTTTTCCCCAAACTTCATTACAATAGATTAAATATGGAACAATTATTACATTATACAATATATACAAAACTTTGTCATTCAAAAACTATTTTACTTTATACAGTAATGCAAGAGAGTCCAGGCAGGATGGAGCAGATGGAGAAAAGTTTCAGGAGTGATTTGTGACAAAAAGGTGTCAGCAAAGGTCAAAGGAAAAGTTTACAAGACAGTGGTGAGACCAGCTATGTTGTATGGTCTGGAGACAGAGACATGGACAAAAAGACAGGAGACAGAACTGGAAGTGGCAGAAATGAAGATGTTGAGGTTCTCCTTAGGAGTGACAAGGATGGATAAGATCAGGAATGAGATCATCAGAGGTACAGCACATGTTGAACAACTGGGAGATAAAGTTAGGGAGGCCAGACTGAGATGGTTTGGACATGTCCAGAGGAGGGACAGTGGGTATATTGGTAGAAGGATGTTAGAAATGCAGCTGCCAGGAAAAAGACAAAGAGGGAGGCCAAAGAGGAGATATATGGATGCAGTTAGAGAGGACATGAAGGTAGTTGGAGTGAGGACAGAGGATGCAGAGGACAGAGTGAGGTGGAGGAGGATGACTCGCTGTGGCGACCCCTGAAAAGGGAAAAGCCGAAAGAAGAAGTAGTAATGCAATTGATGTTTTTATTCTTAAGTAATTTACATGAGATTTCTATGTCAGCTTCTTATAAATAACAACGCCCAAAAGTTTTAATTAACTATGAATTTCAAAGCTGTAAATTTTAAAGTTGTTTAAATTTATTGTGCCGCCGCTGTGGTGTGGGGGTTGAGCGCGCGGCACATGTTCTGAGGCTAGCCCTCGCTGCGGGTGTCGGGTTCGAGTCCCAGTCCCGACGACCTTTCGGCAATCCCCCCCCCCCTCTCTGAGCTTTAACTCTCATGTAAAGGTCATTTTATTGATTTTAGGTTGCTATGCAGAATATTATATAGTTGATATTGATAAGTATTGTGTATACCAAGCAAATTACAGGAAATGTAAAACTTGTTAAGAAATATTGTGCAATGTTGCAATAATACTAACATGTTACCCATTTTTATGTTAAATACAGAGCCTATGAAGGAGCCAATGTTTGCAGACTGCTGTAGAAGTCTTCTTGGTTGCCAGTCTCACCAGACTGCTGTAGAAGTCTTCTTGGTTGCCAGTCTCACCTGCAGCCGTGGCAGAACAGCTGTACTCACTGTCCAAAGTGTCACGAGGAGGATTTTGAATAACACATACACTCAGTTGTGTTCTAACCAACTTCCTACACTTAAACAAGTTTTCTTTAGTTTTACTTACTTCCTACACTTAAACAAGTTTTCTTTAGTTTTACTTTATTTAATTTTCATCACAATATTGTTTTATGACATTGAGAAAAAATTGTCTTACATTTATAAATAATGTTCAAAAGGTTTTTTTATACAGACATTTTACAATAAAAGATTGTTTTGCACTGAAACTGAATTTCTCTCTTAATTTTTTTTTATATACTGTACTGTAAATGATCATTTTGGATTAATTCACAATCACCATTTATTTTAAACGTGAATAATTTATTAAATTTTCACACCTTCTTAAACATTTCATACATGTCTCTGTCACATGGAGCAGGCAGAAGAGTGCTTCAGTGAAAATGCTGTAGTCATTGACTGGGTGAGCAGCCCCAAACTCCACCTCTGCCAGGCTTCTGTCTTCTTCATTATGAAATGGATCCACACCAAAGGTTGACTCTGTTCGCAGTGAAGATCCCAAATTGATGTGCATCAGTTGCACAGGGTAACAGGCTTTCTGCAATTTTGGCAGCTGATTGGGTATTCCTCGGCCTAGAAAAAAAGTGAAAATAAATTCACCACAAGAAGGCATCTGACGATAGAACAACGTTTGTCTATATTTAGGGGTGCTTGAACAATCAACATGAGAAAACAGTTAATTTAGTCTATTCTTAAACCTCTGGTGAGGACTAATTACCCAGTGGTAGGATAATGTATGTCTATACTGTACAGGATTCATGTGATAATTTTAAAGCACAACAGCATGTTTTTCTTGTGTGCTGCTTCCAGAAAGCAGTACCTTTTTTAAATAAAACACAAACATTCAAGTCAAACTCAGTTTTCAGCATTGAAGAATAATGTGATCTCCAGTTTCTGTTTTAATTAAAATGTAGTTACCTCTTGGGTTGGCTACTGCCTCTAGTTCAAAAGTGTCAAAAGCCCCTCCACCAGTGAGGCAAAACACCTCTGTTGCCATCAGCTGTCAATAAAACAGAGTCTGCACGCACCTGAAAGAAAGAAAAAAAATTATCTAAATGGTAAATAATAAATTGATTTGTTATAAAACCGTGTGGTTTGCCCATACACTTATTTTTTAATTACTTAAAATGTAAAATTTCTGATGTCGTATTCCACGTGTTATTCCAAATTCCAAAACACTTTCTATACTGCTACATCTTGATGCCAATGATTCAAAACATAAACATAAGATTAAAAAACTAATCTGGGCTATTAATCTATGAGTAAACAGACCTCAGCGAGAGGCGTTAGCGTTAGCCTACGGTCAATTATTGTTAAACATACACGGAAGTTTATCAAATGTAATGATTTAATTACTTACTTGGAATATGAAATAAATCTTGTTGACGGTTAGATCATCAGCTCTGAATTAAATACGTTGATTCCCTCTAAATAAGACAACAACGTATCTATTTTACACTCAGATATTCCATTTCCGGTTCCGGTTTAATGTCCGAATGAATAACTTCAAAATAAAAGCTCGTCTTTGGTTTAACCGTTGCAGTTAAACAAACAAACAAAACAAAACGACCCTTTTTTTTATTTTTGGCAATTCCGTTTTTCTAATTTCGTTTTAAAAACGAAATAATGAAAAAACCGTTTAAAAACCGTTTTTGTAATTTCATTTTAAAACGAAAAAACCGAATAACCAAAGCTTGTTTGGTTATTTGGTTTTTATTTTGAAACGGAATAACGAAAGAACGAACCATACACGGATTTCGGTGGGGACCTGTCAATCAAATCGTAGCGCCCACCGCGCGCACATAGGCTTGCGGAGTTTCAAAAATTCAGAGGTGCACGACACGCGCTAATCCCACGCGCGGGTCAACGCGCAGGGGCGGGGACTGTGAAATTGCGTCACTTTTGGAGCGCGCACCCTCGCGCGCTGCGCGACACATCGAGTATGAATCTAGCTTTAGGCCCTCAAACTGGAACTGGCTTTCTAACCTGTAAAACCAACAGGCCGTACACGACCAGTGGACCTGCAATGTGTGACCAAGCTCAGCGCACTAGCCCAACTGTGCCTTTAAATAACGTCTCCTCATCGGGAGGTTTTCAGCTCTGTCATATTATTGCAGAAAAGCACCCAGATTACCGTATTTCTGGGCGTATGGGTCACTACCACCTTGGTCAAAACACATCCTTAGGGGAAGCGTGCCTGATACAGCTCCCTGGAATCAAAGCCAGCTCCAGAGCAGTGGTGGAGCCAAAGGCTTGTGAACAAGATCCAGCCACGGAGCGGCCTGGAATCCGGAGGTCTGTTCGCATACAAAACCTGCACGCCCTACGTCCCGTGCCTCTCACTAAACGAAGCAAAAACAGACGTTCTGGCCCACGGCTGACCAGCAGAGGCAATGCATTGCACCTCTCCCCCAGCACCCCAGTTCGGGTGACGTGGGAGCACACATACAGGAGGGACCCCTCCCTAATATTGTTGGCCCCCAGGAGGCCACAGGGCTCATGGCCCTCGGAGGTGTACTTAATTCTGATACACGGACAACTGCTCCCCTTCAGGGGCCTGCTGTCTCAACCACACGAACAGCCTCTCTACTTACGCCCAGGACTATGGCAAATTTCAGCTTGGTTGCTGAGAGGAACAAACTGATGACCTCAGGCCTCCCCAGAAACGTGGTAAACATGATCCAGGGAGCGAGAGCAATGTCAACACAGACTCTCTATGCTCGTAAATGGTGTGTTTTTGAAGCTTGGTGCATGGAAAGGAATATTGTCCCTTATTCCTGTGACCTGGTCCAGCTTCTTACATTTCTACAGGACCTGCTGGAGAAAGGCTGCTCTTTTTCCACAATTAAGGTGTTTTTATCAGCCATCTCGGCATGCCACGAAGGCTGAGGGGGAAAGACACCCGGTGCACACCCTATCATGATACGGTTCATGAAGGGCGTATTGAGGAAGAGACGCCCCAGTAGGACTTTGACCCCTGATTGGGACCTCCAATTAGTCCTGAATGCTCTCTGTGAGCCCCCATTCGAACCTTTAAGCAACATTAAGATAGATTTGCTATCTTATAAAAACGCTCTACTCCTGGCTCTTTGCTCAGCTAAACGTGTGGGTGACCTCCACGCTCTGTCGGTGCACCCAATGTGTACAAAGTTTGTCCCTGACGGGTCAAAGGTCACCCTACGACCTAACCCTGCATATGTCCCAAAGGTTCTAACTTTGAATCCCAGAAGTCGGGACTTTGAACTCTCTTCATTTCCTCCTGCTCCCGTCCTCACTGAGGAACAGAGGCAGCTGAGAGCACTAGGTGCTTATATTGAAAGAACAGCTGATTGGAGGAAAACAAACCAACTGTTTGTATGTTTTGCCATCCCGGCTACTGGTAGGGCCCTGTCAAAGCAGCGCCTCTCACACTGGGTGACTGAGGCCATTAAAAGGGCGTACAGTAGCAAAGTTCAACAGGTGCCCACTCCACTCGAGGCTTGGGCGCCTTGTGGTCCCTGTTCAAGGGCATACCAGTTGCAGACATCTGTGCAACTACAAACTGGAGCTCAACGAACACGTTTGCAAAACATAACAGTTTGGACGTTACTGCATGTGACGTCACTCAGGTAGTCCTCTCTAACACACAGTAGAGAGCGGCCGAGAGATGCATAATGTATAAATGCAGAAATTCTCACAAGCATGCATTTTACTGAGCATTTCAAGGGCGTGAATGAATTACGTTCCCATAGCAATAGTGTTGCACCGAGTGACCTGACTGATAAAGGGAACTGAAAGTTATGCACCATAACTCATGTTCCCTGAAGGAAGGGAACGAGGTGCAACACAGTTGGCCCTTTTCAATGCTGAAGCTCGGTGAAGTGCACTTGGAGACCGTTTGGATGGGCGCCCGCGTCTTAAGTACCCAGAGGGCGGGGCCTCTGGGGTGACGCTGACGCCCCCTGCCGTAAAGGCCTGAATTTATTCCTTCAGGTAATCGCGCGGGGGCGCAATTCCCATAGCAGTAGTGTTGCACCCGTTCCCTTCCTTCAGGGAACATGAGTTATGGTGCATAACTTTCAGTTTTCAACCGTTTCTGAAAGTTTAGACGCTCAAAAGTTGATAGTGAAATTTTTTGTTTAAAAATCATAAAACCTAAAGTGTAAAAGCAGTAAAATATATTAAAATACCAAATCACACACAAAATGTCCAAATTTCTATGACCTGATTAAAGTCTAAATCAGGGTTCAACTGGCGGCCCAGGGGCCAAATCAGGCCCACATATTAATTCAGTTCGGCCCAGCAATGGGTTCATTTTTAAATAAAACTAGATTTTAAACCATAAAAAACTCGGGGACTCGTTTACAAGAGAGACCTAATTTTAACAAAGAGTGATGACAATAGTAGACAATCGTAAAAGAAAGCATACAAAAAATATGTTTTTAATAAAATAGATGCGACTTCCTGCATTTTGCTGTTTTTCAGCGGGTTGTTAAACATCTTCACTTCTGCCAAGCATCCTATCCCCAACCTCCCCCTTACTTGCCAGTTCAGAGCTGACTCTTCTCTGCTGAAATCACTGTCTGACTCCATGTGTGTAACCGGCGCTTCCTTCGTCTGTTCATGGTGGCTGCCTGAGGTCTCCTGCCTGCGTACGACTGCCTGGTTAGCTCGACACTCACCACCACCACTCTTTCGAGCGTGGAGATTTGTTTAAGGGTAGAAGCAGAAATGCTACTTGAAGAGGCAGCTGTATGTGATTTTAAGAAAGCTCGTAAGTGACTGTTGTGTTTAAAATTAGTGTTAATGTAATTATTTTCAGATTCTTCTTCTTCTTCTTTCAGCTTTTCCCTTTTCAGGGGTCGCCACAGCGAATCGTCCTTATGAACTCGCATTATGGTTTTGGCAAAAGTGTTTTACATCGGATGCCATTCCTGACACAACCCTCACCATTTACCCGGGCTTGGGACCGGCACAAGAGATACACTGGCTTGTGCTCCCTAGTGGCTGGTTTATTTATTTTCAGATTACATATCCAAAATGGGTTTTATTCGTTCAAGGCAGTCAAATGTGTTCATGTGTTCCAGACCTCCTCAGGGACCAGGTGGGGCTCCTTCTCCAGCTTCCACCCTTTCTGAGCAGCCATGGGTCTCAACCTGCATCTTCTCTCAGCTTGGTGATGAATGCAGAGGGGGAAAGCCTCAGAAAAACCAAAGTAAGACGTCTTTTTTAGTGAGATGCTAAATATACACCAGAGGTTTGCAGGGAGACATGAATTATTTGGATCAGCCGGCAGGCAACTTTGATTTAACAACAACCCATTCATTGTGCTAGAAATGACAAACTAATAAGAACTTCTTACAAACATGGTTTCATCCAAACTGTGCTCCCTTTCAGTCGGTCTCTCGGTGCAACATACTTGTTATGGGAATTGCGCCCCCGCGCGATTACCTGAAGGAATAAACTCACGCCTTTACGGCTAGGGGCGTCACCGCCGCACCAGAGGCCCTGCCCTCTGGGTACTTAAGTGGCTTGCGCCCCTCCATCTTTCTCTTTTTTGCCCTTCACATTGCTTAAACACCTGAACTTCGTGGGACTTCTCTGTTGTCGCATCGCTCGACTGAGGTGAGCTTGCTCCCTACACTGAGCGTACAGAGATATTTTCCTGCATATTGTTGGCGAAAGCTAGTCCAGCGTTTTTCTACTCACGTTCGAAGTTTTCTTCTTTCCGCAGCTTTTTCGCTCGACGGCACTAACTGCGTCACAACCTCCTGCTATCATTAGCAGGCTAACCAGCGTAAGCAAGACGACGGAGAAGACGGCTTCGAACAAAAGAAAACTAGGAACAACTTCGACGCTTCTCGCCGGACATGGCTCCCGAGAAGGGAAAACGGAGAACAAGGAGGAGGAAAACCAAGACGATGAGTCCTCGCTCGCGCCCATGCCCCAGCGGCTACAGCTACTCCCTCTCGGCGACGGACACCCACGAGGCCTGTCCTGTCTGCCTAGGGATTCTGCACGCGAGGAAGGCGCTGGAATTCCCCGACTCCTGCTCTCACTGCCGTCGAATGTCGGCAATAGTAAGGAAACGACTGGCTGACGCGTTGGCCAAATCCATGGCTAGAAACGCAGCGCTGAAGGTCGCACGTCGCACTAAAGTGCTCGCTCTTGAACCGGAGCCCGACAACGTGGACCTGGAATGCAACGGGCGAGTCGGAGAGGACATTATGTCAGACTCCTCAGTTGCCGCCGAGGACTCGACGCCTGAAGTGTCCGACCAAGACGCCGAATATGGTCACAAAGGAGAAACTACTGATTCCTCCCAGAACCTGGCGCAAATCTTACCGGAACCGGACTTGTCGGTACCTGCCCTGTTCGACCTGTGCCATAGGGCGGCGGATGCCCTGCAGGTCACGTGGCCAGACGTGGAAAACGGAGACCTGGAATGCAACGGGCGAGTCCGGGATTCTGCACGCGAGGAAGGCGTGGGGACGCCTCGTCAACAGGCTACGAGGCTAGCGGGAAGCTACTTCTACACGAAACTGCCGACAACGTCGCAGAAAATGCCCATTTTTCCGGACTTCCTCATGGATCTCAAATGGTCCTGGGTGGAACCCGGAGCTTCCATTATGCTGCCATTATCCCGACTCCTTGACGTCGCGGGAATGGAGAAAGCAGGCCTCGCCAACGCACCCCCGATAGAGGAGACTCTGGCGGCTCACCTGGCCCCCACAGCCACGGGGGCCAAACCCACACTACCCCGCAGGGCCTGCCGCGCTTCAAAGAAACAACTCGAGAAGTGCTACAAGGCTCAGGGCCTTGCGGCTCGCGCAATGAATGCATCGACCATGGTGCAAGCATACCAGGTGGAAAAACTCCAACATATCCAGGTAACAAAAGACGAGCAGGCCACAACGGAAGCCATGGAGGAGGCCCGCCGTGCCTCGGACCTCGTGCTCCGCATGATAGGGACAATAGCCATTTCCCAAGGCAAGGCAATGGCGGAAATAGTTGTCGCCCAGCGCCATCTTTGGCTAACTCTGTCGGACCTCCCAGAAAACCAGAGGTCCACTTTTCTCCAGCACCCGATCGAGTCGACGGGACTCTTCGGGGGAGCCCTGGAACGCGTCCAGGCCAGGCTGGAACAAAGACGCAAACAGGCGGAAGCCCTCCGCGAGGGGTTGCCGAGGAAAAGCTTTGCACCCCCAAAGGAAGACACGCGTGGCCTACCACGGAAGAGACCCGCTGGTGGCGGTGAAACCTTCCAGTACCAGCCAAGAACCTCTTCAGTGACCCAATGTGGAAAACAGACTCGAACCTGATGAAGCAGGACGAACTGATAATTTTACAGGTTTGCCCGCCCACGTGGTACGGGAACCTAACCTCTTGAGCCCAGTCTCCCCTTGTAAAAAACTACGAGGAGCGAGTGGCATGTGTGCGCGCACCAAACATGACTCGAATTTTGCATGTGTAAACAAAACAAACACTGTTTCAGACATGTACAAAAATAAAAGTACCAAAGCACAGACTGCCCTGGTTCTTGACTCGAGTCCCATTTTTATAAACAAACCATGTGGTCAAACTATGAACCACAGCAAGATAAACGAGCTCTGCCAAAGACGGTCAGATCTCGCGATATCTTCTGTCGGGCCGACCAACCTGCTCAAAAGAGTGCAAGAGGGGTCAAAGGTCACCCCTCTGGTGCTAAAACACGACAAGCAGCAATTCGACATGCCCTCCAGGCTCAGCGCGCATGTGCAGGCCTGGAAGGCGTGTCTACAAAATTATTTGGTCATGACGACGATACGTCACGGGCTCAAGTTGCAGTTCTCAAAGAGACCGCCCCGCTTTACAAGGGTTCTGCAATCTAAAATTAACCCTAAACGTGCACACGTGCTGAGAGAGAAAGTCTCAACAATGCTGCAAAAGGGAGTGGTTAACTTGGTCTCAGGACGCAAGCTACGCTCTGACCACTACAGTAAATACTTCCTGGTGCCCAAAAAGGATCATTCCCTGAGACCGATTCTGGATCTCAGGACTCTCAACAAGAGGATTAAAACATTTAAGTTCAAGATGCTTACACTGCGGCAAGTCCTCCAGTCTGTGAGACCTGGAGACTACGCGTGTACAGTGGATTTAAAAGATGCCTATTTTCATATAGGCGTATGGAGGAAACACAGGAAGTTCCTCCGCTTTGCCTTCGAGGGAAACGCTTATGAATTCAAAGCTTTACCCTTTGGTTTAAAGACTGCTCCGCGTACATTTACTAAATGTCTGGATGCAGCCCTGACCCCTCTTAGGAATCAAGGACTCAGGGTCATGAATTACCTAGATGACCTGCTGATTCTGGCTGAAAGCAGAAAGCAGGCCCAGTCACACTCCTATAGGGTGATTTCTCACCTGGAGTCTCTTGGTTTTGTGATAAACCTACAAAAAAGCGATTTGACTCCATCACGGGTTACCGTATTTTTGGGAGTACAGATCGACACCGTCCAGTACAGAGCATGGCTCTCGAAGGAACGAGTTTCCTCCATTCGCCGTTGCCTGGAAAGATTTAAACTGGACCAATGGGTCCCTGTGAAAACTTGCCAACGCCTCTTAGGCCTCTTGACAGCAGCCATTCCCTATGTGCCACACGCATTACTGAAAATGCGGCCCATGCAGCTATGGCTAAACCAACGAATACAGCCTGACCTGCCTAATCAGGCAGAGAAGGTTAGGATAGATCCAGAGTGCCTGGAGGCCCTGGAACCCTGGAAAGATTTGTCCGTTTTCACGGAAGGGGTCTCATTTTGAAAGGTGTCCTCTCGTGTGGTCAATGGTCATCACGACGGACGCCTCAAAAACAGGATGGGGGGCAATCTGTAGAAATCAGAATGCCCACGGCCTTTGGAATGAACAGGAAGCAAGATTACATATCAACTTCCTGGAGTTGTTGGCCGTATTCCTGTCATTAAAATACTTCTTCAACAAAGGTCTGATTGCTGGACAACACATCCTGGTGAAATCAGATAACAGGACCACAGTGTCTTTCATCAACAGGGAGGAAGGGACAAGGTCCTTGGCCCTCCTAGGACTGGTGCAGAGGATGCTCACATGGTGTGCTCCAAGAATCTTGTCACTTAGGGTGACTCATGTCCCTGGTGAACTAAATTATGGAGCAAACGCCCTCTCAAGAGGACCTCTTTTGGTGTCAGAATGGAGCCTGAACCCACGGATTGTGGAACAGGTCTGGTCACGATTTGGGAAAGCCTCTGTGGACCTGTTCGCCTGCAGGGCTAGCTCACACTGTGACCTTTATTTCTCCTTGAGGGAAGCAGACGCTCCATTGGGTATGGATGCTCTGGCACATGATTGGCCTGCAGGGGTGCTCTACTATGCCTTTCCACCTGTCCCTCTGATCGGGGCGACATTGGAACGGGTACGTCAGGGAGCTCTCTCCTTGATTCTCATAGCCCCCAGGTGGCCACAGAAAACGTGGTTCCCGGAGCTGATTTCAATGCTATCTGGGATACCATGGCAATTGCCTTCTCACAGGGACCTACTGACTCAGGCGCGTGGACAGCTTCTACACCCACGTCCAGAGTTATGGCAACTTTCAGCTTGGCCTTTGAAGGGATCTGGCTGAGAGCCTAAGGCTTTGGTTGCTTTGTCCCAAAATAAACAACAACAACATTAAGAACAAAGTTAACAAGGACCTGAGAGGTTACCCTGTGCTTGGCTTGGGTTTTCTACCTCCACATCTGTCACCCAATTTCTTGTGACGTGGTGGGTCCATTTTTCCTCCTGTTTCTCAGGGTGTTCCAATGGGAAAAGGAGATGATAAGTATTCACACTGATGGAACACGCTTAAGCTGTCTCTAGTTGGTGTATATATATATATATATATA
>JBBPBX010000835.1:74711-84721 GCA_038048925.1 Garcialebias charrua
ATATCATATATATATATATACATATATATATATGCCCAGTGGAAACATCACGTTGGTGTTTTTTACATTTGGCATTTTTTCCTCTTAGCATGTGCTTTCTGCATTCCCTGCAGAAGGTAGCTGGGAGATGCCTGTCTTTTAGGACGGATGTTCTCACATGCACTTTGCTGAGCATTTCAAGGGCGTGAATGGATTACGTTCCCATAGCAAGTATGTTGCACCGAGAGACCGACTGAAAGGGAACTGAAAGTTATGCACCATAACTCATGTTCCCTGAAGGAAGGGAACGAGGTGCAACATATCTGGCCCTTTTCAATGCTGAAAGCTCGGTGAAGTGCAATTTTGGAGAAAGATGGAGGGGCGCAAGCCGCTTAAGTACCCAGAGGGCGGGGCCTCTGGCGCGGCGGTGACGCCCCTAGCCGTAAAGGCGTGAGTATATTCCTTCAGGTAATCGCGGGGGCGCAATTCCCATAGCAAGTATGTTGCACCTCGTTCCCTTCCTTCAGGGAACATGAGTTATGGTGCATAACTTTCAGTTTTTTATGTTGCTCTAATAAAGAAAGAGCTCCATGTTTGCTGCAGGGCAGATTTACTTATGAGACATTTTTAATTCAAGACTTTAATTTGTTTTAATTAAGGGCCTAGAATCACTTGAAGTAATACTTATTACCAGCCACCATTTTTGTACACGAGTTTTAAAGCTGTTAGCCATTTATGTGTTTGCTAACATCAATAACTATAACTGTGGCAGCCATCTTGAATTTGGTTGATTCCAAAAGTTTATGAGTCGCAGATGGACGTCTTTTGAGAGTTTCATTAAAATCCAACATGTAATGCCAAGTTATTAGTAAATATGCTCAGGGTATGTGTTGAGGATGACTCTCAGCTACTGCCACATCCAATTTTAGCTCCATAAAATCAGCTAGCCATTATTGTGTTTGCTACTGTTGCTCGTCTGTGGCAGCCATCTTAAATGGGGTTAATCCCAAAATCTCAATCTCAATCAGATGGAGATCCCGTAATTACATCCTGAAAATATCCTTAAAAAATCCATCCTGTTGTTCATGAGACATTTTGCTAACAGAGTTGTCTCACACAATGGTTGATAAGCTCTTGTGCAATCTGTTTAGCTATTTGTTTGGGATCAGTCTCAGCTACTACCACACTAAAATGTAGCCCAGTAGCCGTAAAATGATCAGAGTTACCACCATTTACATGTGTTTAGGGTAATTTGTTTGCGGCAGCTATCTTGATTGGATCAGTTCAATAATGGACGATAAATCATTGAACAAAGTTCAGTCAGGTCATCTGGACGGTTTCTTTTTTTAATTTTTTTTTATATTTTGTCCTTCATCCAAAGGACTTCATCAGTACAAGGAGCCACAACAAAATCAGTCCCACAAGCAGAACACTCCCATAGTGGACCAATAAGTTTATAGTGATAAGATAGTTTCTGGGGCCCGCCCTCTCCCCTTTCCACTCCTCTGAGGCAGCCATGGCCAAAGTGGTTCAAAACATCCAAGTTCATGTGCAATAATCCAGGTAGAAAATCCAACAAAATTCAGTCACTTTGCTGGATTTTCTACCTGGATTGTTGAGCATGAACTTTGACGATAAATCGTTGAGCTCTATTCTAAAGGAAGTCCACTTATGATGAGTTTCAGCTGCTGAAAAACAACTATTAGAGTAGAACAACAAATGGCATTTACATTTTAAAGAAACTTGCAGTTACAAACATTAAGGATCCATTTGCAAACTTGCAAACAGCAGACAGTGTGAGCCGCACATCTGAAGGTCATCAAACATCAAGAGAACTGTGTTTACAGCGACGGCAGAGTGCTTTGTTCACGTCTCGTTTAGAAAAACATTTAAAGCTTTTTCCACAGAAAAAATAAAAAAATATCTTATATCGTTTTTATTTAACTCAGGTTGGGCAAAATATGAATCTAAAAGCAGAAATGAGTTCTTTAAAAGGTTATAGAACTAAGAACTACAAGTCTGTGTGTTTCTCCACGTGGTGAGGAGTAAACATCCCTGAAACGTTAAAACACCTCGTGGGGCTGGAGAACGGTTCGGAGCTCTCAGAGACCCGACACCCAGGACGATCTAAAGGAGGCCGCAGAGGTGGTGCTCGTAGCATGACAGGTAGAGATAAGTGATTAGGTGTTGTTCCGGTGGAGCAGGTGATTCCTCAGCCCAGTGGGTGGGGGAGTGAGGCTCAGCCGTGTGGAGAGATCGCAGAAACATCAACAACCCAGCGGGCTGGGAGCTCCAGCTATGCCTCACAAGATCAATGACAGTAGTAGCTCTTTCTACAGCTGTTCTCACAGGAGGTTTTGTTGCTGGAAGTGTGGAAAAATGGATCTCCGTGTTCGGGATGTCGTGTTCGGGATGTCCACGTTTGATGTGGAAGGGAAAAAAATAGTCACTGGTAAACAGGAGCTGTGGGATTAAAGGAGGCCGCTGAAGAAGCAGATCAGCAGAAGTTTAAAGGTGCTGTGGCTTCACAAGTTGGATGCTGACATTTTGATGTGAACTCACGCAGAATGTTACTATTTAAAAAACACTAAAGGAATGTATGACCATTTCAAAGATGCAAACAATGAATATATTACCTTTCACCAAAGGTGGGCACCAGACCGCTGGGGAGCGCTAAAGCGCTAATCCGCTGATAGCGGACCTAAACAACTTGTTAGCGCTATAGCGGATTGACTAACTTTTATAATTCATAAGCGGATTTGCGCTATTTTTATTTAAAATGCAGTACCGCTAATAACTAATTATCTATCAGTAAAAACGAAAAAACTTATTTACGGGCTCTTAAATCAACCGGACGACTGCTCACAGACCATATCCTGTCAGCGCCGGATGTGGTCCGTGAAAAAAAGCGGTCCCCGCCCTAAGGGGGGCTAGAGAGAGCGCTCTCTCTATAGCAGTTAGCAGCCAGTGTGTTACTCTGCAGCCTTATTGCTTGTTTTCGAAGAGTCAGACGAAGAGTTTTTAACATGGAGGGTGAACTTATGGATGTTTCTCAGCGGCCTACGCGACGCGTCAGCGCCTCATTTGCCCTGTTCAAAATGGCGACGGCCACAGAAGCAAAGGACTTTACAACAAAACACGGTAAAAACAATTATTTCTTTGCTGAGAAAAAATATATTTCTTAGCTGACTTTATAGCACAAGGTTTTTCTGAGCTTAACCGTTTCACGAAATGGTCAAATCTGCTGGATTAAAAAAAGTAGTTCGCCATTTGCACGTTAGCGCGTTAGCATTAGCTTCCGCTAGCTTTGCTAATACATAAGCGCTTTTGAAATTGCGGACCTAAATAAATTAATAAGCGCTTTAGAAATAGCGGAACAAATTTTTGGATTAGCGCTGCCCAGCCTGTCACAGATAGCTGCTTGATTAGAGAGCCAATAGACTGTATGCCACGGGGGGTCGTGACGTACTTCCGGTAAAATGCAACCCACATCTGCCACTTCCGGTTCCCATCCACCTCCGTTGTTGTTAGCGTTAGCTCCTAGTAGCAGACCATGACAACGACCCGAAACGGGAAGCGGCTGCGCGCTACCGGCACTACAAGTGAGTTCCGTTGTGTCCGCCCATCGGTGGGAACAGCTGTTCCGCGGGGGGGTTTCGGCGAAAATTTATCGCGGCTATCCATAGGGGGAACGTCGCCATATTTTTATATGGATTTATATGTGTATAGAGTTATTATTGGTGTGTATGCAGATGTTTTATTAATTGTATTTAGTCATTTATGTTCGGGTCTTTCCCGCTAACCGGAAGTGCGCCGTCTGTGCAATGACTGTGGAGGTGCTGGAACGGATGTCCGTGGCATATAGTCTATTGAAGTATGAATGGACTGATGAGCTAACGGCTAGTTTGAACACAGACCGGACCAAAGTGGACCGCTCTAAACTTTAAACCACTTTGTTCTCCAAAACTTTATACGTGAACGCCATTTTGTAAATGTTTCTTTCTGGACGTTTGGACATGTGTTATGATGCGTAACCATAACAACAAGTTGGTTTTCTACATCTGGGAGCTGCTGATTAACATCTCAAAAGCTTCAACGACAGCCCCAAATCCCAAATGATTTGAAAAGGAGGTGCCGTGGATGCATTACTGTCTACCTGGAGGCTATGTTTGAGTGCCTGACCCCCAAGATCTTGGAGATAGTGGGAAACATGGCTTGTGACAGCGAGAGGACCGAGATCGTCCCCTGGCACCTGCGGTTAAGTCCACAGCGACGAAGGGCTTGACAGGCTGCTGCAAGAAATGGCCATTGCTTGAGGAGTTCTGCCGGCATTCAGGCAGTCCTGTTGCCCAAGAAGATAAGAGGCCTGCAGGGTGGATGGATCGGCATCTACAGCCAGTTTCTTTGGATCTGCTGTGGGACGGACTGCTTCAAGAAATCCTTCCTGCCCACAGCCATCAGCATCTAGAACAACTCTAATGAAACCAGGATGAGGTACAACAACAATTAATTTCCCTTTGGGATTAACAAAGTATTTTTTAATTGAATTGAATTCTCCTTCTGCTTCACATGACATGGTTATCCACAGGGAACTCTGTGGTAGTTCCCTTTATCAGTCAGGTTCACTCGGTGCAACACTATTGCTATGGGAATTGCACCCCTGCGCGATTACCTGAAGGAATACATTCACGCCTTTACGGCAGTGGGCGTCAGCGTCACATCAGAGGCCCCGCCCTCTGGGTACTTAAGACGCTAGCACCCATCCAAACTGTCTCTTTTTGCCCTTCACCTCGCTTAAACCTGAACTTCGTGGGACTTCTCTGTAGACACATCGCTCATTAGAGGTGAGCTCGCTCCCTACGCTGAGCGTACAGAGAAATTTCCTGCGTATTGCTGGGCTGGCGAAAGCTAGTCCAGCGCCTTTTTCTTTAACCTCAAAGTTTTTCTCTTCTCTCTCCGCAGCTGCTTTGCTCGACGGCGCTAACTGCGTCACATCGCTACCCTGCTAACGAGTAGCAGGCTAGCCAGCGAAAGTGACACAACGGAGGAGATGTCTCGGACGAGGATTTTGAAACAACTTGCTCTTTTCTTCTTGGCCATGGCTCCCGAGAAGGGAAAGCGGAAACCCAGAATTCCAAAAAAGGCCAGCAGGCCAGCGAGTCCCAGCTCGCACGCCTGCCCCAGCGGCTGCGGATATTCCCTATCGGCGACGGACACCCACGAGGTAGTTTTATGACCACAGATCACAGCAGCAGCAGCAAGCTGTAGCACTTCTGGTGCAGCCTGGGATCAATTCCTGTAAGAATTTCATAATATTTTGGCTAAAATGAACAAAGTAAGAAGATTTAAATGAACTAAAGTATCAAGTTGGCATATTGCTTCTTTTTTTTTTTACTTTTGCTTAACTTTTATCTGCTTTTTAAATGTTTTGTTATTTTTTGCTTTTAATTAGAATGTTAGAAATGGTAACTTTTGCATTTTCAACTACAGGAATTTTGTCCCTTTCAACATTTTGTTAGTTTATCTTTGGTTAACATTTTGCTGATTTTAGCTAATGTTTTGTTACTTTTGTAATTTAGCCACCTTTTGCTAATATATTCCTACTTTTGGCTATCTTGGGTAATGTTTGGCTACTGCTGTAACTTAGCTAATGTTATTCTACGTATAGTGTTTGCACCTTTTAGCTTTTAACCAACAGTTTACTGCTATCAGCTACTGTTTTGCTGCTTGCTACTTTTGACTTTTAGCTAATGTTTTACTGCTTTTGTAAGTTAGCTACTGTTTATTAATATTTTCTTATTTTTGGTTTACCATTTTGCTATTGCAGGTAATGTTTGTCTACTTTTGTAATTTAGCTGTTTTGATTTCTTAGGCTTTTACCTAGTGTTATGTGCTTGGGGCACATTATTATTATGCCCGAGTTTGTTTGTTTATTTTGGTTGTCCACCTAGCGTGCTGTTAAAAGCACTTTGAAATCCTGAATGAGATCAGTCCTAATTAATTAGATCACTCTATTGGCCGATGCTGTGAGTCAGCCTATACATAGGCTGGATGCAGAGATCTGGTTGGGCGCGGAGGTTTGGAGATTTGCGTTTCTCCTCTCGCCCCTCGCCACTTAGATTGTCACTCCTGAGGGAGTTTTATTGTGAGCAGGTGCGTGCTCGTTCTGCTCTATTGAACCTAGATGCTTGTGTTTGGTTGGCCGTGGAGGGCTTATGAGTTTAGCTGGATTTTGTGCTGTTTGTTACTTTTTCTTTAACGTACGTTTTGGCTTGGTGGGACCGGTAGCCCTATTTTCATTCTTACGTTACCTTAGGTGGGTGTTTGAACCGTTAGTCCGATGCTGATAGGGGCTCCAATGGCCCTATATGGGTTGGTCCCCTACAGTATCGTTTTATTCTTTTGGGCCGGCTCACCAGACCCATCTTTCAGTTGAAACTTTGTTTTGTTTGTGATACGGGAAAACTGAAAGCGAACTCCTGTTTTCTTTTTTCTCCCCAGAAAGGAACAGGCTGAGTGAACCGCAGCCACAGAGAGTTGAACAAAAAATAAACTTTTTAAACCTTCCTTTTGTCTCGTGTCCTTAAATATGTTAAGTTCGTTGTGGACGTAACATATTTATGGGGCCTCGTCAAAAACGAATGGTGTTATTGTCCATCATATTTAACATATTTATGGGGGCTCTTCACAACAAATTGAGTTAGTTGTCCCTCATATTTATTTAATATATTTATGGGGACTCATCAAAACAAATGTTGTTAAATGTCCCTCGTATTTATTTAACATATTTATGGGGGCTTGTCGAAACAAATATTGTTAGTTGTCCCTCATATTTATGAGGGCTTGTCTTGAGCAAGCTTTGTGTAGAGAAATTTGTGTAGAGCGCTTTCAGCTGAGTGTGCTGCGTTTGGTATGTTGTGGCACGGCTGGCGCGCGTTAGTGTTTGATTACAGTAGTCTGTTGTGCAGTAGGCTTTGGTGGGTGATTGTGACTGTTTGTTGGTCTTTAACATAGAGTTTGACCTCAATAGTTTTGTTGAACAGCCCACATTAGATACCTTTAAAAAACTGTACGAAAGAGCAACTGCTGTCTGTGGCCAGTCATATTAAAGTTTCTGTTGACAGACGTGCTAAAAGAGGAACAATTGTAAGGGAGTTGTTGACAGGGTTAGTTCAAATTGGGCTTTTTCCTGCCGCACTTTTTTCCAAGAGTCCTGAGGGTTCTCCATCAAAAGCTTCGGAGATGGGTGATCCGGTACGTCTGGGGGAACTTGAATTTGAAATGTGTCTGATTGTTTTGAGAGAAAAAGAGCAGTGTTTTGAACAGCGCAAATTGGTGTTGCAAGCTGAGGTTCGTTTAAAGGAAATTCAACTTGGTGTTGATTCTCCTCAGCTGACAACTAATTTGATGTGAGTAAACACGTTCGCTTAGTGCCTAACTTTAGTGTGTACATTGACTTATTTCTGTGTGTAGTTTTTTAATTCTGTAGTTTGTATGTAATGTTTAGCCCAGATGAGTTTTTGGCGGCACCCACTTTCGGGAAGTCTTGTGCTTTGTGTGGTGTTTTTATATTCTGTGCTTGGCATGTTTAGCACAGATGAGTTTTTTGGAAGCACCCACTTTTTGTAAGCCTTGAACTTTGTGTGTTGTCTGATTCTGTGGTTATACATTTACTTCATCCTTCTTAAACTATGTGAACACCTACTTTTAAAATAAGTCTTGTGTAACTATTGTTGGGAATTCGAAAACGGACTATGTCATGTTAAAATGCTTAAGCCTTATATCGAGCGGGCATCTTCTTTGCGTAAACCTGTCTGCTGTGTTTCCAGTGAACAAACAGCTGCAGAGGTCGGGGGCTGTTGCAGACACGGGAGGAGCTGTCCGGTGCTGAACCTTAATAAACTGGTCTCTGCTGCTTCAATACTTTAACATACCTATCAGACATGTTGGAGGGAGAGACAGACAATGTAGTGGCCAATGCTCTCTCATGACTTTAGTCCAATTGTTTTGTTTTGTTTGTATGGGTGATAAGCTAGGTGAAATAGCTGCATCATCCCATGCAAAAACTTTGGGTGGGAGTGTTATGTGCTTGGGGCACATTATTAGTATGCCCGAGTTTGTTTGTTTATTTTGGTTGTCCACCTAGCTGTGCTGTTAAAAGCACTTTGAAAGCCTGAATGAGATCAGTCCTAATTCATTAGACCACTCTATTGGACGATGCTGTGAGTCAGCCTATAAATAGGTTGGATACAGAGATCTGGTTGGGCGCGGAGGTTAGGAGGTTTGCGTTTATCTTCCCACCCCTCGCCACTTAGGTTGTCACTCCTGAGGGAGTTGTGTTATGAGAGGTGCGTGCTTGTTCTGCTCTAGTGAACCTAGATAATTGTGTTTGGTTGGCCGTGGAGAGCTTATGAGTTTAGCTGGACTTTGTGCTGTTTGTTACTTTTTCTTTTACATAGGTTTTGGCCTGGTGGGACCGGTAGCCCTATTTTCAATCTTACCGTTACCTTAGGTGGGTGTTTGAACGATTAGTCCGATGCTGATAGCGGCTCAGCTGGCCCTATATGGGTTAATCCCCTACAGTATCGTTTTATTCTATTTGGCCGGCTCACCAGACCCATCTTTCAGTTGAAACTTTGTTTTGTTTGTGACACGGGGAAACTGAAGGCGAACTCCTGTTTTCTTATTTTCTCCCCAGAAAGGAACAGGTTGCGTGAACCACAGCCACAGAGAGTTGAACAAAAAATAAACTTTTTAAACCTTCCATTTTCTCATGTCCTTAAATATGTTATGTTTGTGGTGGACGTAACACTAGCTTTTGCCTGCTTTTAGCTAAAGATGATCTACTTTAGACTTTTAGATTCCTTTTGTACATTTAAGCTTTTGTTTATTTAGTATTTCGTAAGGTAGTGACTGAAAGAAACAGATTCCAATACCATAAATAATTGACAGAGCTTTATTTACAGTGAATATAATCTGCAATGCGAGCTGGAAGGGAGAAGGAGGATATCCGAAGTAAGTCTCAGGTACCGATGGGCAAGTGGTTGGAAGGCGAAGGAAGAACTGAAGAAGTCACAAGGGAGAGTCCTAGACCAAACCAGGGGAGTCCAGGCACAGGAGGAATGCAGGAATCAATACAAAAACACGTAAAAACACTTGGTTACACTTTATTTATCACAAGCTAAAGTTGTTAGAAGCACAACTAGAGAGTCAGAGTCAGAGAGTCAGAGAGAATTTATTGTCATTTGCACCGCATGTAGTACATGTGTTGAAAACGAGATTATGTACACAGGGTCCCAGTTACATCCAACAACAAATGCAAGAGAAAAACAATAATAACATCTAGGATTAACTAAGAGAGACATCAGCTAGTAATACACTAAGCCCTAATGTAGTAGAAAAACATCATTATAAACAGCAGCACGAACATGAGCAGATGGTCACAGATGAACGCAGCAACAAGAAACAGATCAGTATCAGTATGATGTGACATTTTGCAGTGTTTATTCTTATTATTTATTTATTCATGAGTCTGACAGCCTCAGGGTAGAAGCTGTTTCTCAGTCTAGTGGTTCTACATTTGATGCTCCTCAACCTCCGTCCCGAGGGGAGTGGTGCAAAGAGTGAGTGTGCTGGGTGAGTGAGGTCTTTCATGATGCAGGTGGCTCTTTTTCTGCATCTGGAGGTGTAAATGTCTGTGATGGTGGGGAGACTGACTCCCACAGACTTCTGTGCAGCCTTCACCACTCTCTGCAGAGCTTTTCTCTCTGCAACTGTGCAGCCTCCATGCCACACGTTGATGCTGGAGCACAGGACGCTCTCCACTGCACACCTGTAGAACGAGGTGAGGACTGGGCTTCTCAGACCGGCTCGTCTCAGCCGTCTGAGGAAGTAGAGTCTCTGATGACCTTTCTTGATCAGGCTGGTGGTGTTGTTGCTCCAGCTGAGGTTATCATTCATGTGTACACCCAGGTATTTGTAGCTGGAGACCACCTCCACCGCAGATCCACCTATATACAGTGGGGTGTGGG